>JAVTVY010029186.1:0-134351 GCA_036873755.1 Hanleya hanleyi
CCACACGGCCCCTAGCACCGGCATAAGCGGTATTAGATAAAAATCTAGAGAGCTATGATGAAAATGCTCTGACAACTCGTATATTGGTAATTGGTGAGCTGTTTCGCTGTGACAACTCGTACACTGGAGATTGGTGAGCTGCATCGTCGTCAGATGAAAATGACGGCATTTAACACAAAAGATTACTCTGTAAGGCCCGATGTCGACCCAGCATCAACTTCCACAAATGCCAACATATATCAAAGACCAGAAGGTCTGTACAGGGGAGGGCGAGGCCTCGGGGGCGCGTCCACCAGCAGAATCTCGCCATATACAGGTAAAAATTACAACACATATAAGGGAAGTGGGGAAGAGTTGCCACAGACATACTGACCTGCGATCACATGACTTCACAGAAGCAATCTTCCTGGTTAACCTATTCTAAAGCACATACCAAGAATCTAACGATTAAGTAGTATGTGTTACATACATCTCAGGTACGCTTTTGTTGTACCTGTTCATGTGGCAACTTGAATGATATGACCACACGGCCCCTAGCACCGGCATAAGCGGTATTAGATACAAATCTAGAGAGCTATGATGGAAATGCTCTAACAACTCGTATACTGGTAATTGGTTAGCTGTTTCGCTGTGACAACTCGTACATTGGAGATTGGTGAGCTGTATCGTCGTCAGATGTAAATGACGGCAATTAACACAAAAGACTAGTCTGTAAGGCCCGATGTCGACCCAGCATCAACTTCCAACAAATGCCAACATATATCAAAGACCAAAAGGTCTGTACAGGGGGCGGGCCTCGGGGACGAAACGTCCACCAGCAGAATCTCGCCATATATAGGAAAAAATTACAACACATATAAGGGAAGTGGGAAGAGGTGCCGACATACTGACTGCGTCACATGACTTCACAAGAATAGTCCTTTGGTTAACCTATTCTAAAGCACATACCAAGAATCTAACGATTCGTGATATGTGTTGTATCTCAGGCACGCTTTTACCGGCATAAGCGGTATTAGATACAAATCTAGAGAGCTATGATGGAAATGCTCTGACAACACGTATACTGGTAATTGATGAGCTGTTTCGCTGTGACAACTCGTACATTGGAGATTGGTGAGCTGTATCGTCGTCAGATGTAAATGACGGCAATTAACACAAAAGACTAGTCTGTAAGGCCCGATGTCGACCCAGCATCAACTTCCCACAAATGCCAACATATATCAAAGACCAAAAGGTCTGTACAGGGGGCGGGCCTCGGGGACGAAACGTCCACCAGCAGAATCTCGCCATATACAGGTAAAAATTACAACACATATAAGGGAAGTGGGAAGAGGTGCCGACATACTGACTGCGTCACATGACTTCACAGAATAGTCTTTCTGGTTAACCTATTAAAGCACATACCAAGAATCTAACGATTCGTGATATGTGTTGTATCTCAGGTACGCTTTTATTGTACCTGTTCATGTGGCAACTTGGATGATATGACCACACGGCCCCTAGCACCGGCATAAGCGGTATTAGATACAAATCTAGAGAGCTATGATGGAAATGCTCTGACAACTCGTATACTGGTAATTGGTGAGCTGTTTCGCTGTGACAACTCGTACATTGGAGATTGGTGAGCTGTATCGTCGTCAGATGTAAATGACGGCATTAACACAAAAGACTAGTCTGTAAGGCCCGATGTCGACCCAGCATCAACTTCCCACAAATGCCAACATATATCAAAGACCAAAAGGTCTGTACAGGGGGCGGGCCTCGGGGACGAAACGTCCACCAGCAGAATCTCGCCATATACAGGAAAAAATTACAACACATATAAGGGAAGTGGGAAGAGGTGCCGACATACTGACTGCGTCACATGACTTCACAGAATAGTCTTCTGGTTAACCTATTCTAAAGCACATACCAAGAATCTAACGATTCGTGATATGTGTTGTATCTCAGGTACGCTTTTATTGTACCTGTTCATGTGGCAACATGGATGATATGACCACACGGCCCCTAGCAAAGAGGGTGAACCGATTTTATTGAGGCCTAAAACTCAAAACAAAAGATTTGAGAATGTAGAGTCATGGACTTCTGCATTTTTGATTTTCTGTAGTATCTATCTGCAGCGTCAGCACAGTGAAGCGCGAGAGCTGTTAAAATATATGAGTATAGTCAGGATGTTGGCAGCACGGGCAGGGGGGTTTTCTTGGAGAACCTATGACTCCCAATTTAGACTCAAAATGGCCAGAAATCCTGGGCTTCTTCATCCTTAGACGATCTTCTCGCTGTGGATAATCGCTATATAAATGACGCAGTGAAGGATATATATCCACCTTCACTGGATTTGAAGGAAACTACAGATAGTCCTACAGGCACATCTTATTTAGATCTCTATCTCTATAAAAATGAAGCGGGCATTCTCTCTCGTCGACTTTATGACAAAAGAGATGATTACAATTTCGACATCGTAAACTATCCCTTTCTGGATAGTAATATTCCAGTGGGACCTGCATATGGCGTATACATATCTCGCTTAGTAGCATTTGCTAGATCCTGTGTTAAATGTGATGATTTTAATCAACGTCACAAAACATTGTTGCATAAACTTATAAAACAGGGCTATTCCACCAAGCGCCTCCACTCAAAGTTTCTCAAATTTGGCGATACATATCGCATGCTGATAGCAAAATACGAACGTAGCGTGCAAGATCTATGGCGCTACGTTTCGTAACTTGTGTCTAATTCCGCTTAACCCGGGGCTAGGGGCCGTATGAACCCATGTACTTCAAGATCCTCATGGTACTCATATGAACAGTCACAATCAAAGCGTGACTGAGATACATCTTTTTTTTTAGATGACGACTCTATAACGAATATTATGGATTAAGAATACTGATCAGCGATACGGATTTGATATTTTTGGAACATCATGATGTCTTGCCGCCATCATTGAAAACTGTTGACCGCTTCTCTCTTGCAGGAAACAAGCCTATATTTATGTATACTATGATTGTCTTTTTGAATTTGGTGCTAATACTGTTATGTGGAAAATGGAATAGGTCTTTGGATTATGGACGCGGATTTTCTCTAATGGACGACGGCTGGATTATGAATGACGGACTAGACGCTTGTAATTCATTGGTATCTGTAGATGGAGAGCTGTGGCTAACCAGGTTGTTGCCTAACACAAGTGCCTTTGTGGGACTGGGCACTGCAGCTTCTCGCACAAACAAGAACTCGACTGCACAAGGTCTCAAGTTCATTTGCTTTGACTTCAACGGCAATGGCTGTGCCAGATCTACATGTAAATATAGGCATGTTTGTAAGAAGTGTAGTGGGACACATTCAGTGAAAATGTGTAAGGGGGGGAACAAAAGCAGTTTTCGTCCGCCAGGAGCAGGTTCCCACTCCAACCAGTAAGGTACTTAAGGCAGAGGGGGCAGTTATAGTTAGATTGTCACAGGATGTGCCTAACACAGATGATGATGCCTCAAATTCGGTAAATGGTGACATATTTACGTTGGCTCCAACCCCAGTAAAACTACATAGGTTGTGTTTCTGGCTGCAAAACTACCCTAATACAGCAGATAAGCTTATCCTCGAAAATGGGTTCAGAGAGGGAGTCTCGCTGCACTACTTCGGACCCCATATAGCTACGGATACCCGAAATTTGAAGTCTGTTGATTTAGCAGAGAGCATAGTGGCTGAGAAACTTAAGAAGGAGCTACATTTGGGGAGATTTGCTGGTCCCTGCAGTTGTCGTCCTATTTCTACTTTGAGGGTGTCACCATTGGGTTTGGTACCGAAAAAAGCACCAGGGGAATATCGCTTAATACATCACCTATCTTATCATAAGGGCACAGGAACCTCAGTTAACAATTTTGTGAATCGGGATTTATGCTCTGTAAGCTACTCTAAGGTAGATGATGCAGTAAGGATTATACAACAGTTGGGGAAAGGGGCACTGCTCGCCAAAGCAGATATAAAATCAGCCTTTTGTTTGCTCCCTGTAAATCCGGGGGATTTTGACCAGTTAGGTTTCAAGTTTCGAAAAGACTTTTATTTTTTCAAAATCATGCCAATGGGATGCGCTATCTCATGTGCCACATTCGAGCGGTTTAGTACTTCATAAAATGGTGCGTTAAGAAAGAGGCTGGGTTGGAGACTGTTTTGCATTACGTGGATGATTATCTATTCCTTGGTGGACCACGGTCTCCAGTCTGCCAATTTTTAGTAGAGACATTCGAGCATGTATGTGATGATCTAGGTGTTCCTAGGGCAGAGGATAAAAAGGTCGGGCCATGTACTTCATTGCCCTACCTTGGTCTGGAATTTGATTCAAACGATATGGTCATCAGAATCCCCATGTATAGTACACATCATAAGACTCCGGAAAGTCACCTTAAAGGAATTACAGTCAGCCATTGGCCTGCTTAACTTTGCCTGTGGGGCTATAGCACCAGGTCGAACATTTTGCAGGCGCCTGATCAATGCTACCACGGGAGTACATCTGTCCCATTATCATATTAGGGTGACATCAGAAATGAAAGCTGATTTAGAAATGTGGCTAAAATTTCTAGTACACTGTAATGGTGTGAGCGTGTTCCTTGACCAGCTCTGGCTATCCAATGACAACATTCAATTATTTACTGATGCCGCTGGTAGTTGTGGCATGGGGGCATATTTTGAGGGTAGATGGGTCTTTGCCTCATGGCCTACAGAATGGTACACCTCAGGGATTACAAAGGACATTACTTTCCTAGAATTGTTCCCTACTGTGGCAGCTGTTGAAATATGGGGGTGTTACTTGCAGCATAAATTTTTTATTTTCAGGTCAGATAACCAGGCAGTGGTGACTGTAGTGAACAAGCAGACCAGTTCTTCTACACGGGTGATGAACCTAGTGCGTATCTTAGTATTGGCTTGTTTGAGGAACAATATTTTGTTCAAGTCCAAGCACGTAAGTGGGTCAATTAATGAAATAGCGGATTCTATTTCACGATTTCAGTGGGACAGATTCCATCGGTTGGCGCCACAGGCCGAGAAGTTGCCTACCCCTATACCAGAGTGGCTTTGGACGGTTTAGCAGATGAAGCTTGTATGCTATTGCAGAACTCAATGTCTCCAAGAACACTTGCTACCTATGATGCAGGTGTTACCTCCCTTGAGAAATTTAGATTTAGTGCAGGTCTGACCCCTATATGGCCAGTCCCTGTCAGTCAGCTCCTACAATACATTGCACATCTTTCCAGACAGGGTTATTCCCATTCAACTGTGAGCCCATATATGGCTGGTATAGCTTATAAACATAAGGTTTTCATGCATGCTGATCCAACCCAGAATTTTATAATACGCAAATTAGTTGAAGGGATGAAGCGTACAAGTAGTCAATTGGATCAGAGGTTACCCATCACTTTACCCCTTCTCCAAGGCATAATTCGGGTACTTCCGTTGGTGTGCAAGTCAGAATTTGAATGTTTACTGTTTAGAGCATCTTATCTTCTAGCATATTTTGGTCTTCTGCGTGTGAGTGAATTGGCCTAGGATAACCGAACAACGCATAGCCGTAGGGCACTGGGAATCCAAGATGTGCATATTGATTTTGTGGCTGGGGTTATTGACCTGACAATTCGGTTTTCTAAGACAGATCAGTTGGGTAAAGGTATAAGGTTAGCAATCCCAGGGGGTAGTGAACCGTGTCCGCTTGATGCTGTAGCTCAGTTTATGCACATACGTAGGCACGTTAAAGGTGAACAATTCCTGTTGCATTTTGATGGCTCACCATTGACTCGGTATCAGTTTGCGGCAGTACTGAAAAAATCACTGGCATTCCTGAAATGCCAGTCTCACCGATTTAATACTCATTGCTTTAGGATTGGCCATGCTTCAGACTTAGCCACAAATGGTGTGCCAGGGGAGATAATCCAACAGCTTGGTAGATGGCAGTCTGGTGCCTACCAGAGGTATATACGCATACCTGCCCAGTACTAAATAATTGCTCATAACTAGGTCCATTGTGGGGCAACTTAGATGTTGATAGATTGCATACATGTATATTTGAATTGTTGATTAATATACAGGCTTTCATCTAGAATTAAATTCCCTAATTGTCAAGGTGTTGTAAGTACACCTGAGATGTGATAATCTCCAACTTTCCAAATTTTACTTTGGAAACTAGTGTTTCCCAGAACCTCATGCAGAATCATGCATGTAGCTTCTAGCTGAAGGCCTGTTACTACACATACCAAGTCTTTTGTAGATATATCTCAGAGGCACAGCACCACAGTTTGGATTGTGGGTTCCAGCATTGTTTATTGGGTCCAGCATAGAGCTGCTATCAAAGCGAGTGGAATTCATCTCGGCCTCTTACCACGCCATGGCATAAGTATTCGCTGGATCGGTGTGCGAGGTCTCCGGTGGCACCAGATCATACCCACGGTACATGAACAATTAAGAGTATCGCCATCACTACCTGATTTTCTGTCAATGACCTCTGTACTGTAACCACTTGTCATCTATCACATAATATGCGTCATGATCTCCGTCATTTTCAGAGGTTGATTATGGGATGCAAAAGGTTTCTCTCATATGTTGCCACGCATCACATGGCGGGATGCGAGAGATGCAGGTAGAGTTGAAAAGGAACGCAAGCGAGTGAATAGGGCGGTCTCTAACGCATTGTGGCACAATGGAAGGTTTGTTGTCCGTCACCCTGATATTGGGCGCGACATGCTTTCTTTATTTAGAAGTGATGGAGTACATCTGTCCGGAATTGGAAACGATTTCCTGCTAAATGTTTTTGAGGGGGCAATCGAAGAACTATTTCTCAGGGGAGTCCGCTATTTTCCACCTGCTGACTATTGAAATCAGTCATTCCATGTATGCCATGAGAGTCGATTATCGCAACATATTCTACTTGGGTAAATCGGAGGCCGCGAACATATTGGACAGTCAATCGCATTGACATGAATTCAGTGTACATGGCCACGGTTTTGTTCTGTTGCTTGGGACAGTCATCCTTGGAGATGTCTGTGTGGCAGTATTTTCATGGGGCAAATATTGTTGGATTTATACTATAGGCTAATTTGCATATGCTAATTGTGCTTTCCTTTGTAGCCATTGGAAAGGGTTCTGATCCGCTAGGTTGCCCAGGGGATTGGGGGATATATATCTCATGTCAAGCTTCTATGTAGCCATGGGAGTTTGTTGGTTGGACAGAGATATTTCCCATGTGGGTATACTTTGTATACATGTATTTAGCATGATTGTTTAGCCTTGGTTTGCTTTGTCCTCATATTTTGCCATTTGAGGGCCATGTGTGATTTGCTTTCATGAAAATCTTCCCCAGAACTGAATAAAAGCCGTGGCCTAATTATCTCCACACAAATATGTGTTCAGTTGGTTCATGTAGTTAACATTCAATAAGTTATGTGAATGGCGAAATATTCTGATAATGTTGAAATAAATTCATGTTCGTTGTTTCTGGCCCATACACTTCCTTATATCCTTCTGAATGTAGTGTTAATTTATATCCAATTATTTTTAGGATGACACTTTCCTGGACAGTGGTGAAGCACAAATACAATAGTGTTTGATGGACCTTTCAGTGCCAGACTCGAAGACGTGCGATTATTCATTAACCCCATCCTCCAGAGGAGGAGGGGGTTATTGGAATCGTCCTTGGCCATGGGGGCGGCCATTGAGCTGTAGAAAACTTTGTACATCAAGAGCGGAAAAACTAGGAAGACTTAGGTACTGAAACTTGCCTAGTTGGTCACATTTGTAATGTTGTGAGTCTGTATAGTTTTTGGGCGATGGCAGATGAGAATTAATACGTTTTTTTGCGAAGAAATGCTCGAAATTGGTAGGGTAATTTTTACACGGAAGGTGGATGTTGTTGTTCTTGTACCCGGATGTTCCTGTTGTGTAGATATACCCCGGGTATTTGTGAAGTTATTAGTCTCTGCACAGAGGTGACGATGGTAATCAAAGTGTTAGCTATACTCGGATCTCTTGGGCAGGAGAGTGTCTGGTTTTGCGACAACCGTAAAGTGTGATGTTCTTCCAGCATGGCGATGGCAGCATGGCAGGCAGGTCGCATGGCGATGAGGAATAAACGGGCTCGAATAAACAGGCGAATAAAGCACACTTCCAGATCAGGGAATGGAAAACTTACAGACGTTTACGCTTTAGTTGACCTCACAGGTCTAAGTAGCACTGTTTTGTCAGAGATTTTTTGGAAAATTTAAAATTTAATTTTTTTGAATTTTAATTTTTTTTTTTTTTTTTGAACATCTTGGAAACATTAAATTATTATATAGCTTACTCTAATACTCATACGTGGTCATATTTTAAAGCGCGAGCCCGTGTTTGCCAAGCATGGAAAATTACACAAAATAGTATATACCATATGGTATAAAATTAAACAAAATAGTATATACCATATAATAATTTAATGTTTCGAAGATGTTAAAAAAAAAATAAAATTTTAAATTTAAAAAACTTTAAAATTTAAAATTCCAAAAAATATTAGAGTAAGCTATATAATAATTTAATGTTTCCAAGATGTTAAACAAAATTTAAAATTCAAAAAAATATTAAATTTAAAATTTTCAAAAAAAATCTCTGACAAAACAGTGCTACTTAGACCTGTGGTTGACCTGATAACTATTACTAGGGCAATTTTAAACATATTCTTCAACTTCGGAAGAAAGATACGGAGTTGTTCGCTTGAAATGGCACAAGCCGAAGTGCGTCGGCGGACACGGGCAAGTGAACTGATATTTTTCCTTGAACGAAGTCGGCAACTGACAGTCAAAATCTATATCATTTCTCTGCTAGAAAATCTCAGTTTGCCAATTTTGTTTTATTATGAATACATTGAAATAATGCGTTGCAATAAACCCCGAAGATTCAAGCAAACTTATTTATCAAATTGTTAAGTCAAATTTTTCGTTCTTCGACAAATCGGGTGTTCAAAGGTCTCTTCTCGTTTCTTGTCTCAAACAGCTCAAATCAAAGGGATTAAACATTGTGCTAAAAAGAAAAAAATCAATCAATAAATAAAATAATTTATTTTTTAAATATTTGATTTCATTGATAATCAATGTTGATTCCTCAATCAGTAAGTATGATATTTGATTCAAAAGCCTACCTATTTTGCCAGAATTCGTGAAATTTGAATATTTTCGCTAATTTGGGCACGTTTCCCTGCCTAAAGAAATTTTACTGTGCCGAATACAGGGATAATCATGACTAAACTTGAGCAACATTGCACATGTGACAGGGACACTGGACATCACAATGAAATTTATTTCCCAAACAAAACAAATTTTTGGCCTTACCTACGCAAATTTTTCCTAACCTGTTTCCGGAAACAGACATATTTTGATTTTTGTTACAGTTATCACTTGGTGATCAAAAAATTTATCGAAAATATCCAGAGAAATGCTGGTTAAATGCAATGCGGTTGTGCAGGAAATGTAGCTTGATTATCAATTTTTCTGTACTGTGCTGACAATCGCTCTGACACTCCCTATGTTCCTTGAAGCTTCATTCCGTCCTTGATCCATTCGCAACATTTTTGCAAGCAAATTACTGGAGCCATGAATATTTCAAATTCGCGCTTTTCCCCCATAAACAAATTATACCTCAAAAAATGACCAACCCCCTTTTGCCAGCTTAAAAAATGTCGTCAAAATACGATCAGCTACGATAATCAGTTCAGTTTAAATTGCATTTTCCCCCAATATTTCTTAGCTTTCTGTGGTGTGCAAGTCGAAAGAATAAATGCGAGATGAGTACATACTTATCGACCCTATACCAAAGTGGAATAATCAAAACATGTTGGTTTCTGAGAATATTTTCAATTTCCTGATCATGCGTTTCTGCGAACAATGCCCCTCCATGATTTTCTCCCGTCCGAAAAGACATTGAGAAACAGAAAATATATTTTTTTATATAACGCTTCACATCCGATTTTACAAGCTGTCACCGTGTTGTGTTATATTTGATGGGAAATTCTATGTAAATCTATTATCCTAAGGTCCGTGTAACCTTGCACAATTCAATTTTCGTTTTTTGTTTTTGTGTTCTCAAAATCAAAAATTGAAAATTGACCGTCAATTTTCAATTTTCGTTTTTTGTTTTTGTGTTCTCAAAATCAAAAATTGAAATTTGACCGTCAATTTTCAATTTTCGTTTTTTGTTTTTGGTTTCTCAAAATCAAAAATTGAAAATTGACCGTCAATTTTCAATTTTCGTTTTTCGTTTCACTTGTCCCAAAAATGAAAATCAAATAATGAAAATTGCCTCGACTTGTCCGTTTTTCGTTTTTTGATTTTAACTTTGACTCGTCAATGTTAACTGCGCACGCGCAAGACTTATGATGTCACTTTCGGTTCGCGGAGTAGTATGGAAAGCGCAAATCGGATTGTTTAGGCAGGTGTGGAGCATAATATGGAAAAACAGTAGGGGGCAAGATGTGGGAGTTTCACTACACTATAGATCCCTGGAGCCAGGCATTCGAGCTAGAATATAATGGGCCAACTGCGCATAAGCGAGTAGGCAATCGTGCAGCAGGTGTGAAGCATTATATGGAGAACGGGGTTGATACACATGGGAGTTTCATTAAAGTAGGGTAGTATAATAAATACGTGGGTACCCTAATCACATCTTCATTTTATCTAGCCAATTTCTACGTTCCCACTTCGAACTTCCCTTGATATATCTGGACCCCTTCAATGTTCAAATAACTAGACACGAGACGTCACTGACCTCGAAAACATTTGAAATTCGAAATGGGTCGCACAAGAGCGTTATTGATTGGCTGACCTAATTAGTGGGCACCTTATTAGGAGGAAAGACGCCGCTAATAGAGGATGATGTCACTCAACGTGACTTCATTCGCAATCGATGTACGCTCTGATTGGTGCTTCTGTCGTTAGTAGGTGAAATTTACACCTCGGATTTTGAACACCGAAGGGGTCAGATGAATCAAGGCAGGTTCGAAGTGGGAACTTGAAATTGGCTCGATAAAATGAAGATGCTTAATCATAACCCCCAAGGAAACTTCCCACGTCGATGCGTTGAAGCGTTTGACACCCACACTTGCGTTGAAGCGTTTTTGACGCTGAACGTTGACGAGCATCTGAACGCTCCAACGATCCAGGTCCCAAAAATAGAGAATGAAGATTGGACCTGAAGCGTTGAAGCATTCAGACGTCTGACATCAAACGTGGCGATTGTGTGCTTGTTTGAAATGGTGGTTTACGGGCCGCATACTTACTCTTATTGGTATTAAATCTTTGTTGGTATCTTTATAAATACTATATTTCAAATCAATAGCAAATAGCGGTTGTCTGCATGAATGCTGTTCGCTTTTGTAGCGCTCTAAACATCTATTTTTAGAAATGAGAAAATCTAAGACTGCGTTCTGATTGGCTCAGGCCTCAAGGCCAATAACCATTGAGAACAGCGGGATGCCACATATCCAGACCTGTCTGGTGCATCTTCACAAGTCCAGGTAAATCGTGAATCCCCGCACATAGACTGCAGTACTCTCTGTTAATTCAAGATATTAACAGACAGTGATAGTGTACTGTTCCAGCTGTCTCCCCTTCAGAGATTGGTCATTCGACTCCGCCATTTCAAACTAAGACGAGCATTTTCATTGGATCACTATTTATAGGAGCCACCCCAATCTTCATACACAACCACGTGACTGTCTCAGTTGACCGATGACATAGCGTGGCATCGTTTTCGATTTCAAAATCTGGCGTATAACTGGGAAAATGTTGTTGTTGCTGTATCAGCCTATCATTGGCCCTCCGTAGAAGGGTCCAATACTATAGGCTATCCCCGCACAGGGTTTACTTGGACATTTTTGGTGATTCGAGTGAGTTCTTGAGTCGTTGCCTCAATCTCGAACATTTCATCCCCGAGGTTATTTTGAATTAGCATGTCGGTATCCCAAGCCGGCGGTTTTTGCCTTGACTCTCGATGTCGATTTCAGCCTGACATCAAAGTTATGCCAGCGATGTCACATCTCAAACCGTCCAGCTAGTGGATTGGAGTAATGAGCTAGCTGAACCTGTTGAATAATTGGTTTGATTTAGAGGATACCCCTTGATCTTTTTTTTATCCAGAACTATCGTGTGCAACCATGCAACCAAGGCAATGTATAGATACTCTAACAAATCGATCAATACACTGGCTCCCGAGGATGGCCTGGTGGGCCACATGCCTCTCACCCTCCACACCTCTCATACGACACGATTTGCGTTTTCTATTCTACTCGTCGTACCGGAAGTGACATGATAACCCGTCCACATGAGAACTTAACATAGATACGTCAAAGTTAAAATCAAAAAACGAAAAACGGACAAGTCGAGGCAATTTTCAATATTTGATTTTCATTTTTGCGTGAAGCAAAACGAAAAACGAAAATTGAAAATTGACTGTCAAATATCAATTTTCGTTTTTTGTTTTTGTAATCCCAGAATCAAAAATTGAAAATTGACGGTCAAATTTCAATTTTTGATTTTCAGAATACAAAAACAAAAAACGAAAATTGAAAATTGACGGTCAATTTTCAATTTTTGATTTTGAGAAACCAAAAACAAAAAACGAAAATTGAAAATTGACGGTCAAATTTCAATTTTTGATTTTGAGAACACAAAAACAAAAAACGAAAATTGAAAATTGACGGTCAATTTTAAATTTTTGATTTTGAGAACACAAAAACAAAAAACGAAAATTGAATTGTGCAAGGTTACACGGACCTCCTAAGCGCCGTGTCATTCCTCTCCAAATTCGCGGGTTATGATCACTTAATGGAACAGCCTATTAGAGCTGTTACGTTTGCGATGACTTAAGACCACTTCGACCAAGATGGCAGGAACGACCAGGAGAGTGACTCAAACAAACTCTGGGTAGATGGGTATCAACTATTGATACAGTACCTATAAATCAAGCAATCAGCATTGTTGCTGACACTTCAAGGGTGACTGACATACAAACCAGACCATTTACTCTGCCACTCCGAGAGCATGTCCAATGATGACAGGGTATTATTTCGGCATATAAGTATGAGGAACAAAGCCCAGATCTATTACATACCAATTTCAAAATAGGATGGGGTTTTCGAAGTCCACGAGTTCTAGTTCTAATTCGAATGTCGCGCGGGACAGGCCCATCCAGCACTAGTACTTTTGCTTTACGAAGAAAGTGTCATCCTAAAAATAATTGGATACAAATGTTACCTACTTTCTAAATGGCATTAGCATATCCTCTTGGATTCGGGCGTCCACGTTTGTGGACATTAGTAGCAGGCACCAACTGAAGAACAGGTGCTTTCATTGAGAGGAATAATGTAGGTCCTCAACTTTGGACTAACAGGTGGTGTCATCTATCCGATATCCCTTAGAATTGATGGTCACGTGACCTACCTCAGCCGTTTCAAAATGGGATCACCTATGAGAGGTGTACTAAGGTTTACGGATAATTTTCTCAAAATTGTAGAATGTTCGGTCTCCAAGACGACATAGGGCTTGTGCGCGATCTTAGATATTATAACGCAAGGTCTTCTGTTGACTCGGGTGATGGTGTCTACATGACCCTTTCAGATAGATTCCAGTTCGGTTCCGAGATTTCTCGAAGACTTGATAGCCTCTTTACATGAGACAGGATACAACAACGACGGAGTCTATGTCTGTTGAATATTAAGCCGATTTATTGTACATTGTATATTCATTCCTATAACTCAGGTATGATTGACGGCATTCGACAGACAGACCAACACAGCTTCATTAACATCGGACCATCTGTAAATGTCTTTCAAACTGGAGATGGTACATCTGTCATCGAGACATGATGGTGAATTAGTCTGCCTGTACACACCGACCATTCCTATATATACAATTCTAGTACATTAAAGGGGCAAGCTGACACATCAAATTCTCAGTACAGTACTGACATCTCGATCGGCTATCGGTCTCATTTTCTAAACATGCACATCAGATTCGGGATTACAAAGTACAAATTCAGTGCAATTAAATAACCATGCAATATTAAACCTTATAGATTGAAATTATATAACTGCTTATGTTTTACAATACCTGATCTAAAAGGTCATGAAACAGAATCTCGGGGATAGCTTTGTCAAAACAAACAGCACAGCATTAGATCACATCATAATATATATATATGTACTGTGACATCTAAAATATGACTTCTCGTTTGCATGCAACAAATTACTACAATATAAAATTGGCTTAGCGTGGTGACTGAAAAGTCGAACTTTACGTAATTGTAGGGTGGCTATAAGAAGTCCACATTTTACTAAATGTTTCATTGGAATAAATAAAACTATGCAGGTAGGTAGAATGTTAGGTACCTAAAGACTTGTAAAGCATGCAGTGTTGGTCTTTTTCTTTAATAAGTAACGATACAGCGAAACCTGAACTTTTTGTCGTCTTTTGTCTCGCCTCCTAGTACAGCGAAAGTTCCATTACGCCATGTTAGAGACTTTATTTCATTGGCTCCCAATGCTAATCGCTCTGCAGACAATGTAGACATGGGCCTTTTCGAATTCAAGCTAAAGGACAATAAAGTACCACATGATAAACTTTCACAATCACAGTTTATGGAGGGCTCTATCAAAATCCTCCAGGAAATGGTTCTAAAAGACAACTGTCCGCAGGAAACTGTGTTAGCATATACCAGTTATCTAGCAAAACTGGCCACTTTTGGCCAGGTCTTTGAGTGGACATCTGTCCTGAACTTTGACACAGAATTTAGACGCCGTCAACATCAGAATAATAGCGCTTGGGATCATGATGATACATTTTTCATGCAAGCGATTCTTCGACCAAGAGGGGAACGTGCTGCCAATAATCGTTACACTGGACAACAAAAATCAACTGGCCATAAATCTAAATTCGACCCTAATTCGGGCAAGCCTATCTGTGCTAAGTTTAATGAGGGTAATGGATGTACACTCGCAGTCTGTAATTACTCGCATATTTGTGGTACCTGTTTTTCATCTACTCATGGAGAGTTTAACCATAAATCCAAGCAGTTCCAATCGAAACACCCCCAGCAGTTTTCCCCCAATCCAACTTCCATCCCTCGGCAATAACCAAGTGTGCCAGTGTGTGGGAACAGGAGTTGGTGGGGGACCCGGATTGTGATTTTCTGTTAGACGGAATCAGAAATGGCTTTCATATTGTGGAATCAGATACTACACCCACAGAAGCATATACACCTAACTGTAAGTCTGCATTGGATTCCAAAACAGCTGTCGAGAAAGCTATCTCTACGGAAATTCAGGAAAACAACTATATTAAAGTAAAAGACCCGCCAACAATTATCAGTGCATTAGGGGCTGTACCAAAGCCTAATGGTGATATAAGACTTATACACGATGCTAGTAGACCAGAGGGAAAAAGTTTAAATGATTACGCTAATAAAGACAGTGTCAAATATCAAACTGTGAAGGATGTATTGGACAATATTTTGCCCGGTTATTATTTAGCTAAAATAGACTTGAAGTCTGCATATAGATCAGTGGGTATTCACCCGAGTAATTATACTTTTACCGGTTTCCAATGGACATTTTCCAATGATACCGAACCTTCATTCTATTTTGACGCTCGTTTACCGTTTGGAGCACGAAAAAGTCCAGGAATCTTCCATAGACTTACACAGAGCGTATGCAGGATGATGCACCGACGTAATTACAATTGTGTTGCCTACCTTGATGACTTTTTACTCTACGAATCTACACTCGAAGCCTGTCGTGAAGCCTATAACTTGCTTATCTCCCTTTTACGATCACTTGGGTTTATGATAAACTGGTTAAAAGTTGTGGATCCTTGTACTTGTCTGGTTTTTCTGGGCATTGAAATAGATACAGTTGGCAATAGGCTCTCCTTAGAGAAAAATAAACTGAGTGCCTTAATGATAGAGGTAAAGAAATTTTCGTCTAAGCGTAGAGCTACACGTAGACAATTAGAATCTCTAGCAGGGAAGCTTACTTGGGCATCTAATGTTGTCGAGTGGGGAAGATTGTATACAAGATGCATATATAATTTGTTGTCTAGTTTGAAGGCCCCATACCATAAAGCACGTCTCAGAGATATACATTCTGATCTTCAGTGGTGGTTATTTGCCTTAGAGAATGTACATAATAGGAGATTAATATGGGACGTGCGACCTATAGTCAATGTCCAAACAGATGCATGTCCAGTGTCCGGTGGAGCTTTCGGCGCGATGGACTGGACCTATATTGTTTGGGACATTGACTGTCCAAAGCTTGCATCGTCCCATATTAATATTAAAGAACTGGCTATGACAGTTGAAGCTGCTAAACGATGGTGTAATGTATGGAGTGATAAACGGGTGATTATGTATACGGACAATATGGCTGCTGCTTGTATGATTAATAAGGGATCTACAGGGTCTACAGAGGCCTTAAAATTATTAGATCAACTGAGTCGATTGTGTCTTGTAAACGGTTTTTCTGTACAGGCGATTTTTCTGCCTGGAGTATGTAACAATTTAGCGGATTCAATATCTCGTTTCCACCAACCAGGGCAAATGGAGCGTTTTTCTGATATTTTGTATAAGCAGTTTTTTCTTATGTCTCCCATCTATTATTGGCTTCCTAACCATATCTCATATGGAGCATTATGTTTTATTTCCAAACAGATACGCCAGTGGCAGAACTACTGTATCAGCTTGACCGCGAAACCTCTTATTGGGAGTCCAATGCATTAGCACCATCAACAAAACGGACTTACCAGTCACAAATAAAATGTTTTATAGACTTTTGTAATTTTGTAGGACATTGTCCAATTCCAGTATCCGCGGTCACGTTGTTACGGTATGTAGCCTATTTGGCTCGCTCTAGGGCTTTATCCACGATTAAGCAATATCTTAGTGCTGTCCGGCTCCTTCATAGGAATTATGGGGAAATTGACCCAATTAAAGATAACTGGAGATTAAAATCTCTGCTTTTAGGTATTAAAAGAGTTAAGGGATCAGCCCCATCTTTTAAGCTAGCATTGACTTTATCTCATTTGCAATGTATGCGTTCGCTTATTGATACTGATGTTGTCGCAGATTTGCAAATCTGGACCACCGTACTCACAGGTTTCTTTGGATTGCTGCGTATTAGCAATATTACTCTTCCAGCAGATAGTAGTGTACCATCTAAATGTGTCTTACGTGCCGATTTGCGTGTGGTAGAAAAGGGCATTATTCTAAAAATCAGAGCATCGAAAACCATACAGTTCCAGCAAAGGATTCATGAAATTGCTATTCCCTTCTTAAAGAATAATTCAATTTGCCCGGCTTCTGCCATAATCAAATTTATAATGATGGCTGGCCCATTGGGGGATTATGCCCCCTTGTTCTCGTATATTAGCAATGGGAAGATTGTAACTCTGACGGATAAAGTGTTCCGGAAAAAATTTCAGAGCTTATTATGCAATATTGGCCTGTCTCCTTCTGAATATAATTCGCATAGCCTTAGGCGTGGTGGTACGTCCTGGCTCGTGTCAGCAGGAGTCCCACTCCCTGTAGTTAGGGCTATTGGTGATTGGAAAAGTGACTGTATTTTTCAATATATAAAACCTGATCACTCTAGTGTATTACGAATTTTGCAATCCCTTTCATATTCATAACTTCACACCTACTCCTACATTGGAGATTGGGGTTTATCTGTTTGTCAGATTAAGGCAATGTCATATATGTGCCAAAAATTGTATAAGGAGCTCGTAATAGAGGTTACTCTCCTAGTTTTGTATGTTATACCGCAAGTCTACATCTGCATGCCAACTGCTTTTCATGTAAAACATTAGCGTCATACATGATGTAATAATATATTACTAGTCATAATTATTTATGCGCATGTTAATGTAATCATGCCTCATCTGCGTCGTACTGCTTTATGCTTGGAGTAAATGTGCTTTTATGCCTGGAGTAATGTGCTTTTAATTGCACGCAGTAATTTATATGTAGTTTTAGTTGGATAATTTTTAATAAAGAATTATCAAGCCCACCAGAGTGTTGTGTTTTATTTGGTGTCCTCTATTGTTGACATTGGGACCATATGCTGTATAATTCATGTACTACATAATGTATAGTGTGACGGCCTTTTTTATGGTGCCATTAATGAATATTTTCAAGAATGACGCTGTTATCAATCATTTGCAGAGTGAAAAAGACAAATATACATGTACTTGACTGATGATCAAAGTCTTATATTACTTAATCTGTATTATCTGTGTTTCAAGTAATCACAGGTCTGGACAAACTAAAAGAGTAAATCGAGAGGCGTCCAAATTTTGCATGATATAGTGAATCCAAACTTAAACGCATGAGAATAATAAGCTTTTTATTTGTGTCAGTTTCTCGATTCCTGAGAGAAGGAGACGAACATACCTGGCAGATGGTCATTTCCACTTGGTCTGGGTTAGGCCCCTATCTGTAATTGAAGTCATGATGTCCCAATGTGTGGAAAAATTAAGAGGCATGTGTGGACAAACTAGAGAGACCAAACCGGGAAGCGTTCAAATTTTGCATGACGTTCTTCATTCATTGTGACCCCAAACTCAGCACACAAGATAAATGAACTTTACATCTGTCATATAGTCCCAGAACTCAAGAGGCTATATAATATCGGCTCTGGGAGCTGTGTCTTTATTCATTCTATCTGAGAGGTTGTAATGTACGTAATCTAGACTCCCATCTCCGAACTTCCTCTTGTGTGTAAGCTGCCATGGCTGAGAGGTCTAGAGTGCCTGCATTACTGCTGACGATTTGGTGTCAATCTCTGAGGGCAGGAGTTGAAATGTCGCAACGAGACCGATATTATTCATACTTCCAACCATGCAACACTGATGCTAGTGTGTCATCGTAGCCATCTCAATCGTCATTTTAATAGAAAAATATTTTTTATTATTTTAATACATGACCGAACCAGGAATATTATCCTTGTGATTGTTTTTTCCAGAAAACTAAGCTCATTCTCTGATTTAGTATATAGCTAGCACCAAGTGTTCTTTTTAGCTTTGATATCGTTGAATTTATTAACATTATGACAATGAGCATTTGTTGGAATAAACGAAGCACAGATTAATGGTCAGTGATTCGGATATATGTAGAGAATATCATCATGCCTTGTTGACATCTTTAGAAACTCTTGACTGCTTCTTCATTATATGTCTCTCCTGTAGGAAACTATCTTGTGTTTTCATTATTTTTATTTCTATACAGATTAGAAATTGCTACCATACTAGCTTTCGATTATTGACGAGAACATTCTTTATGGACGACGACTGAATACCGTATGTCGGATCTGACGCTTGCAATTTTCTTAATTAAAGCTTTGGAAAGAAGAACATATCATTAACGGAATCCACAATTTAGCATGGCCTTACACTTCTTCTCTTCAACATTCACCGTAAATGTACCGGAACAAACCTGATAGTAACACGATACTGACAAATCTAGCGATATGCCAGACGGTGAATGTGAGAGGGATATATAAATCATTGTGCGATATAGAGTTGACACCAAATATGAAATCTACGTCGATAAACCATTTAATAACCACAACGGGAATGTAGTACGATACAGAGATTGGGGTTCTTCTACCATCCAACTTCATAAAAGTGAGTGTATTCGCAAATATAAAATTGCTTTTCTGTTTATCGAAACTAAAAACAACACATTGTATCATTTGCATATAGTGCATACGTGCTAAATAACTAGCTGAATTATTTAACAAATTATGGTAACCAGTGTGACTATGTACTATATAGACAGGCAGTACGTAGATGAAAAATATATCATAAGTACGCTTATTAATAATCAACGTCCTTGTACCGGCGATATGGGTTTACGTATTCATAACATACGTTTTTTCTGGGGAGCGAAAATGTGCTCCCTTCCACAACTGACGTGCCGAGAAATTGGCACCGATATATGTCCGGATCCACCGCTGGTGAAACAGTTCGAACTGTCATGCCGGCCATTCTGGAAAATGCCACTAGTCACCATTCTATCGTTTTGCGAAATGATTAGGTCATATGAAGAAAATGTCCCAAACTGTCCAAAACCATCTTCAAACCTAGTACTGTGGAAATCCACCAATTATATTTTCTTCAAACTTAGTACTATGTAAATCCGTTAATGATAACTTTGTTACCTTTATCCGTTAATTTCTCCAAGAAACACTGCTGAGAGGATAGTGATGCCCTTGCTGGCAGTCAGACAACCTTATAAAATAAATATGAAACTATTCGCATACTTTAATATATTAAAAGTACATTAAATGATCCTCAGATACCCAGCTTCTCCTGTCGTGCCTCGCTACTAAAGAAGACATTTTTCTAATATAATACAACCGCTGACTATCGCATAAGCAAGATATCGTTCAATCCTTGTTATGCAATAACATTAGGAGTTAAGGATGAATAGTGACAACACTTATAAATTCACTTTTTTATGAGGTTGAATGAGATATTCCTTATTATGAAAATCTAAGTAACAATCATAGAAAAGCAAGTTTGAATCTTATTATCCACGCGACAATTCCCCTGTACAGGAAAGGTTAAGCAGGACATGTCCTTACTTATCTGAACAGTAGCAATTACTCTTGACACATATAGATTCCATTAGCAATTCGTCCTGACAATTCGATTCCAATTGACATATCTAAGAAACTTCGTCCTATGAGTTATTTATCCTGTAGCAAATCTCAATGAATTAAATCATTCATACATGCATTAGTTCAATTCTAATAGCTTCAGACGATAATTAAGGCTATCAATTTACAGCCCATTGTATACCAGTTCTTGCTTCATTTGTAGTCACTCTACTCGTTCAGATTATATATTTGAAAAATCTATACCCTTGGCAAAGCACGCATTATTACTCCAACAGAATGTGAAAAGCAGAAACTGAATATTAGGAATAAGAGTTTTATATATATAATAGGAAATATTCCCCAGAATAAAAAGTACTCGAATGAGAAACGAGAAGACCAAAGGGAAATTCAGTCAACTAGTTCCAAGTTGAAAAACTGATTGGATTACACGATGCTAAAATCGTTCTAGTGTGCACTTGTTTGGAAAAGAGGCTTCCACGGTGTATGAATATCCCCAAGACAAAATTTTTCATCCTTGCTGAATAAAACAAGCTACCGAATACAAATGTATATCACGCTGAAACTAAACGCTGAAGTAATAAAAAAAAGTGCTCATCTGAGAAATAACACTTAAACCCTTTTGAGCAAATCGTGCATGTGACGCGAAAGTAAATCAGCCATCGCGCTGAGAAAAGCGGATAACCAACGAGGCCAACGTGTGGCATGTGTCCGTAACAGGATGAGTGACTGATCAACACTCTACACTCAGAACCAGATCCCATTCAACCTCGCTCGGAGAATTTGCACAATAATGACAAAGCATGACTTACGGATCAAACGGTAAGGCGAGTTGAGACAGTTCTTACTTGAAATAGATTACCCCGATGGCGTTACTGAGAATGGGTTTTCTGAAGCTCTCTCGATAGACATTTGCACGTTAATAGAAATCCAGGAGAGGATCAATCAACGACAAAGTCCTTAACCTTCATTAATACGTACAACCATTGCAACCCTAATAACGACAAAGTCCTTGACCTTCATTATTACGTACAACCATGGCAACCCTAATAACGACAAAGTCCTTGACATTCATTAATACGTACAACCATGACAACCCTAATAGCGACAAAGTCCTTGACCTTCATTAATACGTACAACCATGGCAACCCTAATAACGACAAATTTTCCCCATTGTTAAAAACAACTTGACCATACTTGAATCAAATGACTGACTGAAGAAAGCCTTTAATGTAGTTAAAATCATCAATGCAAAACGAAAAGTCAGATATTAACCAAACCAGGATAAAGTATATTCAACATCATGTGGAGACTTACGATGCAAATGTTGCAAAAGTCTATCAATTCGAGTTTTTTTTCTCGAAAAGGTAACAAACTCTTCGAAATTAAACACGACATGAACTGTAATTCCAGAAATCTTTTGTATGTCCACACTGCAATGGGTGTGGTGCTCCATATATAGGGGAAACGGGGAGTGATAGACTTAGAAATCGAATTAGGGTACACGAACAACAAATAGAAACACCAACATTACGCCATCTCAATGTAAGTAAACATATTGCAAGCTGTGCCAGTCACCTATAGATAAAGTTTTCTATTCTTTAAATTTAAAACGGAAGATCTAAGCATACGTTTGTGAAAAAAGAGAAATTTTCAATCAAAAATACCGACAATTTCTCAACTGCTAATTAAATGTTCGTGCCCCCTACATCAGCGCAAAAATCAAATGATTCGTTGTAACAGAAACTGCATAGTGCATATGTCTTTAGGTACTTGGAAACGCGCATGCCAATAGGCACCAGCGAGGGAAATGTGTCAAGTGCGCATGCGTTTAGGTACCAACTCGCGCGAATGTCTCACTTTAATAAATGCTTTGTTTTGCTACAATGATCACTTTCTGTAACTATGCAAGAACAATCGTAAACTGTTACTTTCTATATTGGATGGAATGTAAATTTTGTCATTTGATTATGATAAGCTCTAAAGGAGCGAAACCGGTTATGACAATAAAGTGTCAAGTTTTATAACCATATAGCTAACCACGTGGCTGTATGACATTAGGTTTAAATCTAAGCCAAGTGAACCAAATTGCGACGACCAAGAAACAAATACTGCAGAACATGTCGTTTGCTGATGTTAGTGTTTCTATACCCCAATAGATGTTATGTATATATATTGGAGTGCAGAAACAAGTCTCAGCAAACGACATGTTCGGCAGTACTTGTTTCTTGGTCGTCGCAATTTGGTTCAATAGGCTCACTTTTAAAGTTTGTCCTCTTTCCGAAATATTTCAACCAGGTCCACCACCATGCACCATCAAGGTGACGGATAGAAGCCATTACAAGCAATGCATTACCTTTCACCGTTGCTCGATATTTCGCCCACGAGACAAAGGTTATAACTGACTTGATCATTACTGTGTTCTCCGGTGATCTTGAGTGCCATGCCTCCGACTATTTCCAAAAAAAAGCGACTTCATATAGTTCCGGACAGATCGAATCCTCCACGTGAAGATGACAGGGTCAATGATCGTGTTACATTGGTAAATAGCCGCTGCCAGGGCGTTAGAGGTAATGTCATAGGAAGGCAGTTGTCCTCTCACTGGATCCTCCCGACTGACAGAATTTTGAATGACCGAAGGGATGTTACACAACAGGTAGGTTGCGTGCACCAGGAGTAGGGTAAGAGCCAGAGACGCGTTACTTCGTTGCAGTTTCATCGCCAATTCGGTCATGCTCCGTCGGTGTTGCCTTTGTCTAACGATGATGCACAGAAGCACAAAATACAAGCATGGCGTGGTAAAAATACCTGTGTATATGAGAATTGTGAATACGGGACCACTATACAGTCTGTTTGTATAGAGTTCTGTAATCCAGAGACAATTCTGAGAGAAAGTTTTCGGCAACTGCATCAGCATCTCTAAAGCTTTGAAGATCACATAAACAATGACCGGTCCAATCCACAAACTTCCTAATATGATTGTTTTCTGTACCGCTGTGTAGTCATGTGTATGATATGTGAGGGGCTTAACCACAGACACCAGGCGATCAACGACTATGACTAGTGAGATGTATAACTGTATGACTATCGACAACATAGCTATGTCATAGGTAACGCCTTCGAAACACACGAAAGACATAACGGGATCACAGCCGAACGCTATGAGTATGTATGGCAGCACACGTGTTCCGAGCACCAAGGAAACGATGATATCGGCAACGAGGATAGATCGAATCAGAAAAGCAGACTTCATAGACTTGACATCTTTGGAAGAGAATGCGGTCAGCACAAGTCCGTTCATAAACATCGATAGGACCATCAGAAACACGCCGAACATCATTAAAATGTAGCTCCAGGGTTCAAGTGGTTGAAGTACATATACGGTAACGTTATCTCGATGGGAGACATCGAAGGTTTCTTGTGAAACTGAGATATTCACAAACTGATGTAATGTAGAATTTCCCCGCATTTCGATGGCTTCAGTAACTTTCAATCCGCTGTAATAAAAATGCTGTACTTTTCAGTCACCGTGTCTCCCTGTAAGCAAAAATATTTGTCTCATTCAGTGTAGTTACAAGCTGGGATATCACATGCCATAAATTGGAAAGAAATAAGGCAAAAGCAGTTCATTCGTTTTTGGTCAACGTGCACATTTTCTAACTTTGTCTACTTCGTTGACAGATGCGATTGATTACAAGTGTCAGAGACAGTTTAGTATGTGTAGAATTTGGATCCAACATTGACATCTTAACGTAAACCACTGTCTTCAAATTGGGATAAGACCTGGAAATTTATCTGGTTAACCCTATCTGGCCTGGGCTTTTTGGGACCTGTTGTGGCCGGGGGCGGGTGGGGGGCGAACCCTAATTATTTTTCTTACCCCTAGGGGGCTGAAACTTACCACACTATACCCTTGGTTCAAGCTCTGCCAGAAAATTTAAAAAACCCAAGATGGCCGCTTTGATTACGTCACAGTGACGTCATTTTCAATAACGGCATTTTTGGTAGTTTTTTCAGTCAGATTTTCCGAATTTTTTATTTATGCAATTTCTCCGCAAAAACTGCATGATAAATTAGTAAATATTAATATGATGTGAAATAAAATAGTTTTTGCCCGCATTTCATCGCGGAAAAGTAGAAATGTTGAAGAAATATGACAAAAACATCACTTTTCTGGGTCCCCACGCGGCCGCCATCTTGAATTGACCCATTATCCTCTGCTCTGGAGGTTATGCAAATAGGCCCAAAATGACCCCAATATGATACACTATCAATTCACGGAGTTTTAGCTCTCCATTGTTTGTCGTTCCGGAGATAGCGCTGAAAGTTTGGTAGCCCCTCCCCCCCAGGCCAGGTAGGGTTAAAGAATAATTGTCAGTGCTCAACATTATCATGTCTCACTGACATCATTGAAGACTGATGATCGCTTCTCAACTATCTTGGGTCTATATTATTTTTATTTCATACACATATGGAATTGGTGCTACCTTTCATACGAAATAGGGAATTTGGATTATGGACGAGGACATTCCTTTATGGATTGCGGCTGAATATCGAAAGTCGGATCTGACGCCTGCTATTTAAGAAGTCGATGATATACGATGGACTCTAGTATTTGCATGTTTGTCCAAAATATGTTCCTTGAATAAATATAAGCTACATGTACATGCTCCGGTGAAGAACGAACCTGTATCATGAACTGAGATCGCCTTGCAGTTTATTCCAAACTCACTGATAAATTCAGGTAAAAGATTTGGAAGAAGGAAATCACAATATGTACTTACCCTCTCTATTTGCTACATCAGGCTATTTTGCTCCAAGGCGGGCGTGTATAATAACTTGAGTCAGCAAGTTCCAAATCTGGACATCGGCTCTAATATCCTAACCTCCACACCTGACGTGTTCTCGTTAGTCTTCTGAATGCGGATGGTAGAATTTCGTCTACTTATACACAGCCATCGGGGAGTTCCCTCCTACTTAATATTCATAAGATGAGAGTTGGGAGAGCAATATGTGACTAGTGGAGTAACACACGGAGAAGGGAGCGGCTACATGTGCGATGTGCGGGGAATCCATAATTGTTAACTGAAAGACACATCTGACAGCGTCAAGGTCTCTCTATATCTCGCAATTATTTGCGGAGTCCCTTTTTTCGTGAGTCGCCATTCATTAGACTGTATGCATAACAACACTGCAATAAAAACCGTCTAAATAACATTAATATAACGCATGCAGATTGGCAAGGAAAGCGATTCCTGTAACAGCCGCTTCGATTCTGAATGCTCGCGTATTCTAAACAACTTAAAGTGTTGAAATGGTGAGATGTTCACACTTGAATAGTCATTCTTGGTGCTAGTTCTGGGTGTTAGTACTCTTTTATGACACTCGGTTTTATGACAGAGATTGTTCCTTATATTTAGTGCATGTATGAACAGCATAATAATTTTCCATTGTACATGGTATCAAGACAACCCTAATCCTCGAATTTACATTTACCTCAAGTCGCAGTGCCGGAGATTGCAGTAATATCGTTCACGATATGATTCAATATAGGTACTTTAACCTTCGGTTTTGGTAATGATATGAAGGCATGCAATATACCAGCTTTATTGCGTTCGTGAAAATGAAACAACTGTTTTAGCTAAGATTTCTCGACTACTTTTATTTGCCTATTTATTTAAAAACTAATAATAATTTGTTAGTTTACACAAACAATAACTGCGATCACCCCAAAATCCAAGATAGCCGCCATAATAGCAGAATTTAAAAAATATCCATGCATCCTGGTATAGTTTACTTTTTGAATCTCTATACAGTAAAACATTTTGACATTTTAATTCTCGAATTTTCTTATTTGTGAATATTAGTTTTTCTCGAACTTTCCTAAATCTTAGATCAGATTTTCTTCAGTTTCATCAACCAAGTCATTGGTGTTTTAAATTGAGAAAACATCAGCATTTAATTTCATTTTTACAAATGAAATAACGTTTTTCCTTTGCTTACGGAAAGCATGACAAATGAACATGTTGATGGCAGGTCAGTACTGCGCAGTTGTCAACCTATCAGTACTTTTCCGAAAGATCCTAATAATGAATGGTTTTGAACAGTTACTGACTGATTTTAATAGGTGGTACCTTAACCTCATTAACTGAGCAGTTACTGAAAGACAAGAGCTGAAAGTTTCAATTCCCAAGCTGACCAGCTTTCTAAAGTTTCCGAACAGTCCTGCTCAGTTGCGTCGAAATGCACAGTACTTGTACCGATCAGTCCCAGTATCGATATGAAAAACTGCATGGAGCCGAATGATAGATATATGACAAATTCATGTACAATTGTGCTTAGACTCAGATATATGGCAGCTATATAGTATGCCCTGTAGGTCAACTGTACTACAGTCTTATCATGAATATACAATCTCCCATGAATATAATAGTACCCAAGTGTACTGTACTGCTAAGATATACTACAGAATAGATGCACTATAGTATAACTGGCGTACTGTAGGTTTTCATAGTATATTATAATTTTATATAATTTACTTAAAATTACTACAGTTTACTATAATTTTACTGTTGTAAACTATAATACTATTTATAAGGGATATTCTAGAATGCAAATGTATCCATTATCTCAGAGAATTTAACCCTACCAGGTTTGAGGGGCCAATCACGATTATCTTTAAATAAAATCCTTATCTCTGACCAATGTTCTTTATCCAAATGAATTTTCAAGTCGTTTCCTCGAGTATAAATCAACTGGGCTACTCTTCAATTGTTACTGTTCAATTGAACATCATAATATAATTTGTTGGACAGTATTTGATGGAGATGATGTACTGTTAGTGGAAATTCCAGTAATACATATGTTAATGATTAATCATAAAATATAAAACAATGTAATGAATGAGAGTATCTTGTGATTTTATGTCGAAAGTACATGTCAGAAAGCATGTATGGATAAATAAAGGGTTAATATACACGAGAATTCGAAGATTGAAGAAAATATGTCGAGCTTGAAAAGGGACGAACGCTATTTAGTTTCGGAGTCTCATTAGTTTGTGCTGGATGTGATCGACTATAACCCGTGATCACGAGAAAAAAACCTGAAGATCCGAAATATGGCTGAGGATATTTAGCTGTCCAGCTAGCTTTTTTTAAAATACACCAAAAAGTGGTTTCGCCCTTTGCTGCTGCTCTGATGTTTAAATAAACACAGATTTGCTCTCATTGGGAGAGAAATAGTAAACATAATGGTGAATAATTATTGGGCTAATTTGAGGCGGATTCCTAGAGATACAGGCGTGAGATCTGACATTCAGTATTCAGCCGTCGTCTACAAACAATTTCCATTTCAATAATCTAAAGACATTCTTCGTACGACAATTAGGGTCAATTTCAATTGAACATAAAATTAAAATATAATTAAACTCTGTGATAAAACACCGCGGGAATTATACCGCGAGTCCCTATAGATTAAACAAATCGTGACAAAGATTTTTTCCCATTTTTCCCCAATGAATGAGAAAGACGCAAACATAGAAAATACTGTGATTTGCAATTTCTCGAGGGAGCCGCCATGTTTATTTTGGGCATGATGTTGAACCAATGGGAAAGCGTAATATTCAGTTGTGCCGATAATCTCTTACGTCGGACATTCTCTGCGCTGAGATGGCATCAGACTACAATTAATCACTTCCGGGTCAGTGCCCACGACCTACATTGTTTAGAAATTTGAGAGCAGATCTTTATGGATTTTATGAGCTGCGATTATTCAGCAGTTCTGATACATCTGATATTTCAACTTGCAGATGAGTCTTCAAGCTGAACTTCCTGGTCTTGATTTGGGCCACTTTGGAAAAAGTATGGTGGATGGAGACATGATCAGTGAAGGGTGAGAAGGCTCCCTGTTTACAAATTGAATGACATTCTGTAGCACCAATCAGCTGTCAGTGGCGGCAGTTTGAAATTTCCATGGTCAACATCTGTCAAGACTTCCACTGGTAATGTCCCAGAAGGTAAATATTGACATGCCAGGTGGATTTATGCATTGTGAATTACTGAATTTTTGCCGATTTTTAACGCTAATACATAACAAGTAACGGAATTAATAGTGGGCTGGTGCCAGATAACATGACCGCACATGGTCGTTTCTATGCACCTCTCCGTTCCCCGACTGACAGATGTAATGTTATAGATTAGTTTCGTTGTAGAATACGGCCTGATTCTGTCAGGTATTCTACCATGCCGGGCTGATCTTTATTTGGCTGTCACAAGGTGCCAGGTAATCCCGACACGTCGCACTATCATCCGCGTTCATGTTTGTGACGGTAGTCTCCAATACTGCACCTCTGCCAATTGACGCGTTTTTACCGCCAGAGGCAGAACTAGTGTACGGTGACGTCACGATTCTTCAAACATGGAGGCCTCTATGTTGCTCCAGTGTAGCGAAGTTAAAACGTTTAGTACTGCTTAAAAAAAAAACTAAAAAAAAACACGATTTGGATTCTATGAGGAAAAAGTTTTTAACTGGTCACGGACGTTCACCAGAATTTATGTTCCCTTTAAGCACAAGATGGTTCCCTGCAAAAGAGGAAAACAGTTGTCAATGATGACAGCAACATATCATGATTATCTTTAAATAAAATCCTTATCTCTGACCAGTATTCTTTATCCAAATAAATTTTCAAGTCGTTTCCTAGAGTATATAGCAACTCGGCTACTCTTCAATTGTTACTGTTCATTTCAACTTCATGGACACACCCGACGTTAACACGGCCCATGCATATGGGTTAAGCCGAATTAGACACCAGAGATATTGCTCTCGGCGTCAGTGTGCACAGTTTGAGTTTGAGAAATAAAGAATGAAAGCATTTGATTGTACAGCCGAGTTTCTGCAAGCTCTTCAGAAGCGTTGATTCAAATTTCCACATTTTGCACATAATCTATCATGGCGTTACCATGCGAGATACGTATACGCCATATGCAGATCTTTCGAATTCTGGAAGATTGCTATCCAGAAATGGGTATTTAACTATGTCAAAATTGTAATCGTCTGTCTTCTCCTGGAGTCAAAATGAGAATAAAACCTGTCCGTTTTTGGAACGGTAGACGTCCGCATATGATGTCCCATCTGGTCTATCAGCAGTTCCTGTAAGTCCAGAAAAGAGAGTACATGTATATATCCTCCACAAATTGCTTAAATATGGATTTTCCAATGCTAGGTGATCGTCTATTTAGCTTTTGGTGAACGAGAAGGAACGGAGTTTGGTGTGATTTGAAGTATCTTTAGACAATTTTCGTGTGTAGATGTCTGTCCAAAATGGTGAATTTTGTTACAATGTGGGATACCTATACAATGTTGGTATGATAGATCTTATGCAGGCTATGCACATATATAAGCCAAGCCTGTACTGGTAAGGAAATACTGGATTTTACCGAGGAACACTGCAATAACCCCATAATATCTAGGGTATAGGCACATCTATCAAATCCCTCAACTGAAAGGTAAATAACGATATTATATGAATCCAGAAATCCCGCCAATTAGTTTCATATCAACAAGAATGAGCATAAATCCGAATATGGACGTCATTTGTTATGATATGAGGCCAGTGCCTTGTAGTTGTGCAAAGTAAAGTGATTTGTCTGTCTGTCCGTCTGGGTTTCTTGTCCGTGCAATATCAACCAATACAGAACAGAACAATGGCGGGGCAGTTTAGATTAAAGCGGGGAGGGGTGAGGGAATTTGGCTTAATGTCACACTCAAGTTTGTTTCGCTCATATGGTGACAGTCAATTTGGTTGGTGGAGGAAGCCGGAGTACCCGGGGAGAACCACCGCCCTTCGGCAAGTAACTGACAAACTTTCACATATGGACCAGCTGGGCTCGAACCCGTGCCGGTTCAGCGGTGTGAGGCTAGCGGTCACCAGCGAAGCGCCTTAGACCACTCGGCCACCGAGGGCCTTAGATTAAAGCGGAGGAGGTGTGGGGGCATACAATTAAGCAATCTCTGATTGCTTCTTTACTGCGTTTTCACCGCGGTGGATATTATTGCCAACACGTTGGAAATTATTTTCATCGTGGTGGAAATTATTACCACCGCGATGGAAATTATTTTCACCGCGGTGGAAATTATTTTTACCGCGGTGGAAATTATACCGCGGTGGATATTATTTTCTGTTGTTTTTTTGCTATCTCTGTTGTTTCACGCAATTTTCGAGATTTTCGCTAATTTCCAGTGTTTTCATGTGGTCGTTTGAATTGTTCTTGTCTCTTGAAAATGAATTTCCAGCGTTTTCGTATGGAAATATTTGCAGTTTCTTGAAGAGGATGACAAGAAAAGAGAGAAATGCAAAAGTGAAATCTTGAAAATTAGAGAAAGGCAGAAAATTGGAAAGATCAATGCATGGCCCTAACAAGCCACCGTAATATGTTTTTACTACGCGAATCTTGTTGACATGTTCAAGCGATTCCCAGGTCACAACTCACCACGTTAGGCCCATTCAATTTGCATTTGTATGATTTTCAGCGATAAGCATGATTCTTTGATTCAAAATAACATATAGAATGTTAGGTTATTTTTATTCCCTCAAAGTAAATATTGGTACAAATTTTCAGACCCCACCCCTCATATCTAACAGCTCTCACTTGTCTTTAGTTTCACTTGATGGGTTATAAAGCAATGAAATTATTGAATTTTCTTATGGGATACATATATTAGTTTGGCATTGCTATTGTTTTCAGTGGCGTAACATTTCGCGATGCACATTCGTCACTCTGGTAACGTTATTGAAATTCCTAATTTATTGGATTATATACTTTATGATGATCTGAGAGGAGCAAGAGTAAACTAACATGTAAGCGCAACGCTTGTGGCAATATCTTTGTAACAACAAAATAATTTAACTACGCCAAGAACATTGCACCCTGAAGGTTATATTACCGTGGATAGGCGTCGAGTTTCCTGTCATTTAGAATCCTCCTAATAGATGCCTCATTATACGTAAATGGAGAGATCCTGCGGCATATCTTCTTATCTGGTCATTATTGTATATTAAATGAGGGTTCGCGTCCTTTCAGCGATATACTCACACAGAAGGAGCGTACCTGCGGCCCTGGGGTTAATAATTACACATACTTACTGTTACAAATTTCTAATTACAAATCTTCTAGTACAAATTAAGATAATCGCACCGTGGATCATAGCTAGTCCCCTGCAATTAATACCAGAGGAAATATAGTTCACAGAACCAACAATTTAGGGATCAGATCAATGAAACGGTTATCAAGGCCTATATTAGCGCCATTGCTTCCTCTATCTTAAATAAATAAGATTTTTTTTCTTTCAGGCTGACGCCTCATAAAGTTAAACTTATGAGTTTCCTTGTGAAATGTGCGTCTAGTGCAGCAATATTTTCAGCGTCGAAGAGGTTGTTGCCCCTCAATCCTACAATACCCGTCTTTCCCTCAGGTAAGACAACATCAGACAGCAACTAAGGATATTGATTCAGCTCTCCTCCCCCCCCACAAAAGCAATCTCGAGGGACAAAAGCTTTAAAGCTTTCTTATGACAAACAAATATAAATTCTAAATAGCATAATTCTAATTCGAATTATGATCCTATAATCCAGTTGGATAATTTCATTTGCATTTTGCATCAGTTTAACACGGAAATTCGTTAATTTTTCAAACGTATTCTACCGGACTACATGATATTAGCATGCTTTCACCATACATGATTTAGATATAGGGTAGTTTTCAATTTGATGATTTTTATTTACTTATACTTTAAAATTTCATTTGAAAAAAGACACAAACATTTAGTTGATTGACATTTTTAGCTGGACTTATGAAGAAGGTACAACAACACTGAGTGTATCATCTTTGCATCACTGGTTATGGAGATTATGACATTTTGTACTTGGACTGACTGCAAACAATCAGGTTAATGACGCTCACTGCATGAACCGAAAAGCGGCGTTCCATGACTGAACCGTTCGATTACCTGTTAACACATTTTAAGAAACGTAGTCAAATTTGATTAAAGAATTTCCGCGTCCTAATTCAATTCAAATTAGACCTAATTCAAATAACAACGTAAGCATCAACTTAAAAACAAATCAAGCATAGTATACATAGGCTAGAATAGTACAGTATATCATAGTATACATTAACGTGAAACGTTCAGTAAACCTGTTCGTAAATGCAGACGAGGAACCGACAATGGGGGCTCACAGTGAAGTCGTTCATACTACTGTAATCATAAATTGCTATCCTCAACACAGACATGTCAAGGGATGGGCAGTTATTGTCATACATCAATTCAACCCCTTTGATAAAAAAGGGTTGAATTGGCAATTTACTACTGTATATGTATATCAGTGCATCGGCATAATACCTGATATCTTGTCATGATTATCCAGTGGTATAATGCTGGAAAATGTGGGAAAATCGTTTGTGATCAGAGTGGACCTTCACAAATAATCGAACTTGAGGAATCGCTGAAGTAGAAATTCAAAGTTGTATGGGCAGCATCAATTCGGAGGTGCCAAGCATTTAGGGGAAGGTGAAATGGAATTTGGAGGAAAAGAGAACTCGCTACATCTTTTTGCTTATTCGAAAACTGTATCGGAGAGGAGAAGTTAAGGCGGAAACTTCTTTTTCCCAAAGAAGATCTGTGGCTGCTATTGATGATTTCTGCATGGATTGGTTTACCTCTGAAAATACGGATGCCGACTATATGGGGAAATAATATCAAATATATCGGCCAAACTGCGGCCTGTGGACGGAGGGCGTTTTCAGTAAGGATCAGATAACAGAGCCTATTAAGTGTTTTAAGCCTAACAAATCTCCTGGCATGGTCTACCTGGGACAGTGATATCGCTCTTCAAATATACCTAAGCCCTATGTGACAATAACCATATATCCGTTCGATATCTTAGGTACATACACATATAGAAAAGCCCTTGGAATAATTTTGACCATCCAAGTCATCGTAAATATGGGAGAAGTCAGTCAGGAAAATTCGCGTTCTAAAATCTGTTGAAAAAGTGACTTTGAAAAGTGACTCATGTCCCGAGACGGTGTCTTCCAGATGTTCCGTCACTGATTTCATCTTCAGAGTAAAATGAACAAGGCTTAACTTAGTAAGCGATGCGCAGCAAAATACAGTCTCGGCCACAAAGGTTCGTGCACTGGTAAAAAATCGAAACGTTGACAGAAGAGCGTAGTTGTGGCGAATAATAATGATTCTTGTGTATTTCTGCTTTCTGCGTTCACCTGATATTTATGTATTTCTGCATTCACCTGTTCGTGAGTCTCCGAACCTTGACATGTTTTCATGAGCTTCGGTCAACAATGTACTTGTATTGGAATTCGAATGATGAAACACTTGAGACGAACTATCATTGATCTATGCAAAATGCTGGGAACAGCATTTGCGAATGAAGAGGCGTTTTCTTATCCAAATTTTTTTCTCGAATTTAACAAATTTTTAACCACATTGTCTATATTCATTGGTATGCTGTATTTCCACATCGAACGTCATTATTGATGTAAAACGCCATGGTATGCTACTTACTAGGCTCTGTTGTAGAGGAATCTGGTTATTGTCATTTTTGTCCAGAAACGCTGCTTTCAATCGCTTCAAATGTATCGCGTGAACGTCCCTTGTCATAAATACACGATACATCGCCTCTAACAAGTATTCCATGAACTTGAAATCTGTGGAGATTGGATGATGGGCTATGGTTTTTACAGAATGGATTATTTACATTTATTACTGAGGTTTTATCTCGTATTTCGGTCATATGATTTAAATCGGGGGTCATTTTCCAATACCAACAAATTCTCTCCGGCAACAAAACGTGGAGCTTGGATAACATAACACACTTATCTTCTTGACAAATCCTCCTGTCTGTATCTTCTAGTATATCACCTCTTAGCTAATAACAGCAACACCATCAATTAAATATGTTCTGTTTTTTTAAAATAACAGTTGCACAGATTGAATCAATAATTAAGAACATGGCTATTCGGTTCGTGAATCTCCGAAGCTTTACCGGTTTTCTTGAGCTTTGGTCAACGGTTTGCCTGTATTGGAATTCGAATAGTGGAACATTCCAGGCGAACTATCATTATTCTATGCAAAATGCTGGGAACATCATTGTGAATGAAAAGAGATTTCTTATCCAATAAAAGCTATCGATAAAAATCGTTTCGAATTTAAAAAATGCTTGCAATCACATCAGTCGATATTCATTGGTATACTGCGTTTCCACGTCGAACGTCATTATCAATGTAAAACATCATGGCATGCTACTTACAAGGTTCTGTTGCAAAGGAAACTGGTTATTGTCATTTTTGTCCAAGAACGCTGCTTCCAGTCGCTTCAAATGTATCATGTGAACGTCCCTTGCTGCAAATACACGATCCATCGCCTCTAACAAGTGTTCCATGAACTTGAAATTTAAGGAGCTGAGATGATGTGCTTTTTTTTCACAGAATGGATTATTGACAATTCCCCAACATACCACTCTGACAAAGAGGTGCATTAATGATCTATATTGCATACAAGTCATCAAATGCTGCTCTAACTCAGTAAAAGATGTTCATCCCGTAAGCATTCATGATACGCGCCTTAACTGAATTTTGTTGAGAGGTAAGATTAGATTATCAGAAGAACTGGATTGCGATCGACACTTCGTCTTTTGTCTTCACGATTCAGTTTGCACCATCTTGGCACAATACGTCGAGTTTAAACTGTCATACCTCACTTTGGAGAAGAGAATGGGTTAAATTGGATTTAGGTGCAAGTCACCTGTGCTCGCATCATTTTTATATCAGGAATTGTGGCGTTGTTATCTGGGATATAATTTGGTGAAAAAATAAGTTTTGAGGTCTGATCCCAGCCGCCTAAATCCCCTGACTGAAACACCAGAGAATACATATCCGGGCCGTCTGACCATATATTTATGCCAAGGGCTGTCCACACAATTCGCCTAAAGCGAATTAAATTTATGGGTTAAAAGATCTTGCGACAAGCCATGCGTAGGAGGCATACGCATAATGACAAGGCCTTCACAGGAACGAAGATGCAATGAGCACTGGTTCAAAGTAAATAACACCACTGTCAGGCGTAGAGGACTTAGCTAGGTGCTCCAACCCCTTCAGAGTGATGATAGGGTGCATATAGGCTAATGACCCCAATATCGGGTTATCAACGTATTTAGATTACTAAAGGTACCCCAAACTGTTTACGCAGTTATTGTCCCATGAGCAGACGGACAGCAATTCGCGGGATTTTGAACCCAAATGAAACCAATCTCACGTTCGGCTATTTCCGTATTGGCGGAACAAGCCTCTCACATAGAACGCACAAATCCCCACTGGTGGGGAGCGTATGACGATCACGCAGTGAGCCGGCTAAGAAATAGTGCCTTTGATAATCGAGAGATCCGGGTGCATTTTATTGTGAAATTCAGTTAATTTTAACCAAACGAACATAACTCATTCAAATTATACAAAACTATTTCTATGTTTAGTTGAATAATAGCAATCTATCACCAGAACTCAGCAACTGGGCTAATTTCCGCCAATACGGAAATAGAGGAATGCGAGATTGGTTCAGCCGAAAATTAATTGTGTGCATGATAAGATAAGATTCTTTATTGCACTGAGCATCCCATTTGGGACAGAGTACAAAACATATAAAAAGTAGAATAAATAAGAAAGTAAACAAACAAGTGCGACGTTTCCGTTTCTGCTCCCAGAAATCCACTAGGCCAGAGGTCAGTTTTCGCAGCTAAAGTGAGTTCTGGGGCTAGATTGAAATGAAACATGATACCATTCTCGCATACTACAAAGATGACTCGGGTTCTCCAAACGTCTCCGAGGTGATTCTGTACAGCATTATATAACAGATATTTCGATGACCAATGTGGTCCAAACGATCTTCACCAGATAATTTCAAGCTTATTATCTCGTATCCAGATGGCTCTGGTGTCCCAAATGCTTTCATGGTTTCGCATACATGTACGTCAATTCACAGCTCATTCAGTTATCTTGTAGCTGATTCTGCTGTGACATTTTGCGTTTACATGCGCCATGTTAACGCGTTCTGTCCAAACTTAACACATTTTGTTATCAATTGTGAAAAATGAAGAGTTGTGCCAAAACGGGTTGATTCTGCGTGCAGTATTAACGCGTTTTGTCACATTGTGAAGAATGCGAAATGTGACAAAACGCGTGGCAACACTACCCCAATATACATATGAATATCCGCTCGGGTGGGTTCTAGGTTATCAGTATATATTTAGTTCTCTGACTATATTTGTGTCTATAAATTGATACATTGTGTTCGTTTCGATCAACCGGTGGTGACGCTTTAGTTAATGGAAATATGAGCTGATCTCGCTTGAAGTGGCTGGTGGCGTTTTAGGCACCACTTTATCTCTCACATCCCAGGCTGTTATTTCATGTATGTACCGGTACCAAACAAAGATATAAATTTAAGTAAATAAATTTGGTCTTCTTTGGTCAAATATCTGGTTTTCCCTGTTTTGTCATCGAGTAGTTGTGACAGTAGTATATAGCGAGGATATCCACGCGGGTTTTCCAGGGAGGTAACTCTTGGTTCCCCTTTTTCCGCCAGGGGGCGCCACCAGTCCCGTGTGACGTCACTTCCGGTCCGGGTGAATGGAGCGTGACCTTGCCGTATGACGTCACTTCCGGTCTGGGTGAATGGCACGTGACCTGTGAACATGATAGGATATGTACTGACCTGTCTGTGGGGACTCAATGTCGTTCATCTCCGTGTCTTTTCGGTGAGCGGAACATGTACTGGGGGTTTTCCCACAATGTCGTTCACCTCCGTGTCTCTTCGGTCAGGTCCGTGTCTTTTTGGTGAGGTCCGTGGGAACATGATAGGAGGTGCCCGAAGAGACACGGAGATCCCCGAAGGGGGCGAGAGGGGTCCCTAATGTACCGATGGGGTCGTATGAGGTATCAATGTGAAGCATTCGTGAAGGGGCATCTCATGGGGTGGGTGTGGAGTTGAAATATCGTCATTCTACGCATGCGTGGTAGACCAAGGGTATGGAAATAGACGTTTTGGGGTATAGGGGAGCCCCTAGTGGTCCGATGGAGTCCAGTGAGGTATCAATGTGAAGCCTATGTGAGGGGGCATCGGAGGGGCTGGGTGTGGGGTTGGAATATGGTCATTCTGCGCATCCGCAGTAGACCAAGGGTATGGAATAGCCGTTTTGGGATCTAGGGGAGCCACTAGTGGGTCGATTGGGTCGTATGAGGTATCAATGTGAAGCATTCGTGAGGGGGCATCCGATGGGCTGGGTGTGGGGTTGGAATATGGTCATTCTGCGCATGCGCGGTAGACCAAGGGTATGGAAATAGCCGTTTTGGGGTCTAGGTGGGTCCCTAATGGACCGGTGGGGTCGAGTGAGGTATTCATGTGAAGCCTATGTGAGGGGGCATCCCACTGGGTGGATGTGGGGTCGGAATATCGTCATTCTGCGCATGCGCAATATACAAAGGGTATGAAAATGGACGTTTTGGGATGTAGGTGAGCCACTAATGAGCCGATGGAGTTGAGTGAGGTATCAATGTGAAGCGTAGGTGAGGGGGCATCCGATTGGACTAGTGTCTCGGCCGTTGTCCACATTCTGCGCATGCGCAGACAGGGAATTCTGGGAAAAGGGTGTGGAAATAGACGTTTTAGGGTTTAGGTGAGCCCCTAATGATCCTATGGTGTCGTATGAGGTCTTATTTTGAAGCTGTCATGAGGGAGCATCCGCCTGGGCTAGTGTGTCGTTCATTGTCAATAGTCTGCGCATGCGCAATCTGGCCGTAGTATCGAAATAGACGTGTTGGGGTTTAGGTGGGCCCCTTATGGGCCGATGGGATCGAGTGATGTATCCATGTGAAGCAGCCGTGAGGGAGTATCCGACGGGGTGGGTGTGACGTGGAACTGACGTCATTCTGCGCATGCGCAGTAGAGAAAGTGTATGGAAATAGACATTTTGGCGCCGACAGGGGTCACTATGAGTCCGATGGAGTCGTATGAGGTCTTATGTTGAAGCTCTTGTGTGTTCAAGGGTCTGCGCATGCGCAGTCTGGTCGTAGTATAGAAAGCAGGCATGTTGGGGGATGCGTGGGGGTGTGTGTGTGACCCACCACTAGGGGTCCCTGGTTGGGGTTGGGTGGTGGTGTGGGTTCTGCGCACAGACGTCACTTTCGGGTTTCACTAAAACTACCTTCGAACACAGAAGAGTTCCAATGTTCCCCTTAGACGTAGGGGTGCGGATGTTCAACCTCCGGGGTTTTTTCCGGCCCGGCCCGCCCCGGCCGCAGCGCGCGCGCGCGCGCCTTATCCGGCCGCACGCCTGCGCGGGTGAAGTTCGGATTATCCTAGACCACTGATGGGCTACTTTCTCCACGGTGTTCGAAGCCAGTTTCACCGAATCCCCACATGTCTGTTATAGCTTTCATGCATTATGCTCATAAAGAAAACACACAAGACAGGGTTTTTTTGGGTGAGATCTCATTTTTTTATTCAGTGAACAACAACAACGTGAGAACAACCACATGAAAACTAAAGCCCAGAACAGATTGCTTGTACATTGAAAGAACTGAAGCCCAGAACAGGGGGCTTGTAAACTCAAGCCCAGAACAGGGGGGCTTGTACATTGAAAGAACTTAAGCCCAGAACGGGGCTTGTACATTGAAATGATCGGCGGTCCAGTCATATACGAGTACATCGCGGTCCTCGGCCTTGGGGTACTCGTCAAACATCTGTACGATGGTAGATAAGGGTGCAGGTAAAACAAGCAATATTGTCCGCACACGCTACTGGTCAGGCTTTGCAACGTTTGACTGTTCCAACACCACGTCTCTGCGCCTTGATCCATGAAGTCTGTTAAATCGGGATGGAGGGGTGGCAGGCCGTAAGGGTCAAAGTATTCCCCCTGCTGTTCTGTCAAGTACACGCCCACCCAATGTTCACCGGGCCGATCCATCGGGTCCGTGTTGAGAACGTAAGCAGCAGGATACATACGGCCTAATGGGAACACATCTCGGGCGAACACCCCTTGAAAGATCATACGTGTCTCTGGGTCATTCTCCAGCACGGTGGTTATCTGGTCTGTATCCATGTTAGGTGGAGAAGTCACACAGGAACGTTGCGCGCTTTGTCCACTTGAATGATGTTGGCAAACTCGGCGTAGCAGATCACATTGACGGTGCTCCGGAGGGCTCGTGCAAAGTGGATTTCCAACCGTAAATTGCCTTGCTTGGCGAGGGCCAGCTGATGGTCGTTCTCTAAGGTGGGGGTCAAATCGAAACAGAACAACGTGTATCCGTTCCCGTAGTCCTCCCGACTGATCATATTCCCTTCGTCCTGGTTGATTTGACCGGTGGCTGTAAACAGGCTCTGATAGGCTCGAATGAAATTCGCGCGCCCAAAGTTCGGTGTTAAGGCCGTGGCTGGGACCTGTTCACATCCACATGCAGGGCCACAAAATTGATGCCGAAATGTTTAAAGTCAAACGGGTAGGCTCCGCTGAAACTGGTATTTTCCACACAGGCCAGGATCAATCGCTTGGGTAGTTCCCCCAGGAACAGATTTTCTTTGTTGGCGCTCATATTTCCAGCAGACACAGAGAACACTTTGGTTTGCACACGTCGGATAGGGTACTGGGCTGGTTTTGTTTCCAAGGCTTTGAGGTGTCCCAATTGAACGGCTGGATTCGGTTTCACTTTTCGGACATACAGGACTGCGTCTTGGATGACAATCTTATAGTCAGCTGCATGCCCGTCTACGTTAGTGGCCATTAAGACGAAGGTCGGAGGCGCCCGTATCAGTCGGATTTTGATGGGGATCTTGTTCAACAGGTACCGGTCTTGCATGAACATGTTTGCGTGCAGTCGACGCATGAGATCCACCGCGACGCCGTTCGCGGTCAAAGCCTTCCGTTTGTTATATCCCACATTGTCGTTCTCTACGCCCATGTGCTGGGCTGTGTCCTGGTAGAATAAAGCTGCTGTCAGTTGAGATTTTTTAGCCTCTCGCCCATGCGACAACAGCGTCTCGATGTAGGCTCGATAGGGGTACGTGTTGGTCAAGTCACTGATGAGTTTGTCGCTGAGAAATATATCCACCTGTTGAGACATCGAGTGCAGCCAGAGATTCGTCGGGCCCACCGTTGCTTGGTCAACGATTCTGGAGCCATCTCCATTGACGATGTTGGCTTTCACATACAAGTATGTATGGGCTAAATCCACATATGCCGTATCCGCATTACTGATGGTGAACTCGATGGACCCTGTTGCGTTGATGCTGGACAGCGGGAGATGCTCCACCCATAATCCTTGTTCGGCACTGGTCTGTGTGGGCGGGACGGTCCACAAATCAAATTCACTGTTGGTGGAGGGGCAGGACTCTGCGTGGATCAAGGACATGCTTTAAGAAAAGATATCCTGGATCTTCGATGTGCGTCGTCGCTGGGTCGGTCGTCGACTGGTGCGTGGTCTCGGTGGTGCAGGTCTTTTATTCCCTACGGTGCGTTGTGCTTTGGCCACCAAGACGCCTCCTGCTTCTTTGGCCTGCCGTTTCAAGGCTTCTTTGGGTGCCGTACCCCCCAAGACATCACCGGCGACTTGCAGTCCACTGCGTACCGCTTGCTTGCCGATTGCTTTCACCCCACGCGTCACCAAGGGCAGGAACGTTTTGACGATGCTCCCGAGTATGTTCCCCAGTCCATGTCCTCGGTGCATGCGTGCACCACTAAAAACCGGATGGCCACCGCCGGCCTGTTGGGAATAATAGTCCATGTAGTGCATCGCACTCGTGAGGCACCTTCATTATACAAAGTGGGGAGCACGTGCTTGTCGAAAATGAAGTGTCAGCACCACTTTCCCGCGTTCGAATGCCACTGGTCGTCCCGTGTCATCCCTTATATCCACCGTGATAGTGTTGATGTGGGTTTGTCGTACGGGTAGGTAGAGCATGTGGGTGAAACTGTGGGTGACTTGATCTCCATACAACATTTTAATGGGCACCACCCGTAACAGAGGTGTGTTGATATCGCCCACGATGTGGTTGTCCACCACATCCGAGTAGAGGTAGAGTCCGTACATACCCGACTTCATATCCATCGGGATCTCGCCTTGGTGGGCAGTGGGACCAGCGAACGGCCGTAGATCGAAACCCATCATTTGCTGTAGGATAGGACTCCGTACGACACTCGCGCTGGCGGTGACGATAAGCTGTGCCTTCTCGTTGTGTGCGTTGTAATCCAAGTCCATGTGATTCTTGAAGGGAAAGGATTTGATGGGTTTTGAAGTATTCGTGACCTCCCGTAGAGCCTTATAATGCAACAGTCTTGACAGCCTACCGATGAACTCCTTGGGAGTATCGTATTGGCCTTCGGAGAGGGTGAGTCGTGTGTCTTTTCCTTCGTAGGTCACCTCGTACCACACTTCATTGGCTCGCACGTTGTACCACGAGTAAGGGTATTGGATATCCACGAGACCACATTCCCAGCTCCCAGGTAAATGCAACGGTTGCGGTAACTGGGTCACGTACTTGGCCAAGGTGTTGTCAGGAAACGCATCCAGCGAACTGTTACTGGGTAGGGTGAGGTAAAACATGGCGACTGAGCTGTCCTGCTGCTGCTGTTGGTTTTAATAGATGTTCCAGGCCTTGGGCGGTTGTGTCCGGCGTCGTGTTCGTCGCGTTGACTTGCTACGTGTCACGGCTCTGGAGATGTGGGGTGTCCTGATCAAGGATGGTTTTTTAAAGGTCTGAAAAGAAGGAGCCCGTTGTGGTGGTGGTGTTTTGGGGGGTGACCCCGGTTCCCATTCGGATTCCCAAGAAGGTAGTGCGCCACTCGGCGATTGCTGGGTTCGCTGCATAATGGCCCAGCGGTGGGGGTTCCCCACCATTTCCTGTGGTACATGCATGTCTTTCAAGCCTTGAGCGAAGACCTCCCATCCTCGAGGATCCGTGTGCGACCTGCGTTTACGCATCAGGTCATTCACTAAATCCGTCATGTGGGTCCCGGGGACCACCTGATTCTGTACCAGGAGTTCGCTTTTATCATTCCAAGTCATGTTAGGATTGTTTCATCCGTTGTAATACCAGGCCAGCTTGTTTCTTGAACGATGCAGGTACACTCTTCAGCACTTCGTCTTCCACCCACTGTGGGGCTGTGGGTGGTACCCCTGGTAATGGCGGCTGTTGGAGCGGTGCTGAGGTCGGCGGTGTGTCGCGTGGTGGTGGTGGTGGTGGGGTAGAGAGGGTTTTGTATTGGTCCATGAACGTCATGTACCGTTGAAGCGTCTCATTGTACCGCTGTACTTTCTCACTGTCGCTTAACCCCGGACTCTGTAAGATCTGTTGCATCTCTCCATCGAGGGTGTTTATGGTCTTCACCGTAGGTGGGACAGGGTAGGGCGATTGGAGGTTTTGAAGGAACCGTGGTTCGACGAGGACACTTTTTTGCGTGTGGTTCATTGTCGGCCGAAGAGTCCACCCAATACTGGACCCAACACCGAAGCGGCCAACGGTGCTAAGATGGCCCCGAGAAAGCCGCCTTTCTGTAACAACTTTTCTTTTGTGTTGGAGGGACCCCCTTCTGGACTAGGGTTCGAAGACCTGTCTTATGCTTGGCCAACTTGGTCTTCTGAGCCGGAGTCAGTGGTACGTTGCCTTTTAACAGATTGTATCCGATCTCGCACAGACAGCGTACAAGGCCAGGGTCCGCACCGCATACAATGGTTCGGACCAACTCGGGTGGGGCCGTCTTCAATACACGGAGCGTCGGAGCGTGCTTCCGTACTCGCGCAGACATCATGTACAACTAATGCTAGAACCCACAACTCTGCTCTTTTTATCTACTTCAGAGAACAGAGACAAAGTCAACCATGCTGTGGTATTCATTCTTTTTATTATCCCCATCATCAAACACACACACCTCAGCTGGGGGCGCCACTGTGGGTGTGTTTACATTATTTTTGCATGTACACGTGGTGGGTGTCTCCGGGAAAGATGCCGGTCCGTAGTCGAAGGTGGTCGGGGGTGGCTTGCTTGAGGTCGAAGAGCATATACCCGTGCTGAGGGGTTGTGGCATCTTTAAAGGCTTCCAACGCAAACGGTGTGCGGCCGGAATACATCTGTCTCGCCAGGTGCAGCAGTTGAGTGGTATCTCTCGGGTTTTTGAAGACCACCAGGTAGTGGGCATTTAAGCTGATGTTCCGATGTTCTTTGTTTTTACTGAACAGATTCTGCACAATGCAGATGATGCTGAGCCGTCGATGATGGCTGCCCTTGGTAAAGAGTTGGGTGACCCGCGCATCCGTCTCCGCCATGAGACCATCCAGAACCACCAAGGTGTCCGGTTCCAAATCGGCCAGGTTAGGTAGGCCTTCCACGAACGTGATGTGAGGCATTGCTGCATACGCTGCGTGCCATTCTCCGTAACACCACACGACTCGAGCAATGGGTGGGGTGATCATGCTGTCGGCGTGTTGAAGGAGCTTCCTGACGAAGTGCGTTTTGCCGGAACCCGTCGGTCCTGCGATGAGACACGTGAAGGGATGCTGCCACCCAGGGTCCATGGTTCGAGGTGTATCCGTTGTCGTGGTAACCCGCTCTTGTAAATTTGGTACGAGTGAACTGGAGTGGTGGTGGTGGGTGCAACGTCGGTCGTCGTTGTCTGTTCACTGTGAGGGATGATGGTGGTGGGTACAACGTCGGTCGTCGTTGTCTGTTCACTGTGAGGGATGAAATCCGGTGGGTTTTTAGACGTAGTGGGTGTACTTGGTGTAGGTGTGGAGCTTGGTGTGGAGCTCGACGTGGCTTGTACACGGGGTGTGGTGGTGACTGGGCTCGATACGGGGTTGACTGGTGCTATCTGTAGACCGGTTTTACTGGTGGCTGGTGTTTTCAGTTGGTTAAGTAACGTGCTGACATAGGCTACGTCGTAAAACACACCTCCGTACAACACACTCAGCAGGGTTAGCAGTATCACCACAAAGCCCACTTGCGCTTTGCGCGTTTTGGGAGACGCTGTGCTCAGAGGCAGCTGCTGTTTGTCCATAGCACTGTGGTCGGACTTTTACAAAACCTGCAGCTCACAATAGCTCCTGGATCTACAACAGATAAATGAAGGGACCTATTTTATCTGTGCTATGGCAAAAATATCATGTAGAATGGGATTGTGTGGATAATATCAGATTCATGGAAGTTGAAGTCCTGCAGCATGCTCCAGGTATATATGTATCTTATTACATTCTTAACCAAAGATCAATACCTGGGTCATATTACAACAATACCATGATTGGCTTAACTTTACCTGCTGAAGATATTTTTAATTTGAGGGCAATGGGCAATCATACTAAATTTATTTTCATAGCTTCATTTATTTTCACAATAAGCAACATAATCGAGATTAGCAAGTGAAGTTTTACAACATAATATAATATGCATCATGGGTCTCCTTCAGTTTAATGTAGACATATATACCCTTGAATATATGTTATCATGATTCAGTCATAATATTGTCTGTATTATATTGATGTCGACAAGGAATAAACATAATTATTTGATAGTATTATTAATTGTATGTTGCTTATGATTAACATTAACTTTTTATTCGCGGGAATCCAGCCATTCGTTCCATATGGGCAATATTCTCATCAGCCATCATCATTCAATATGAATGTGATACATGCTCATGGTTGATACATTATGGTGAAGGTGACCTGTAAGGATGCTATACTGTACACATACAAAATATGAAGTGTTGATGTGTAGGGCCTATAGCACAAAATCACAAACAAGTTGGTAAAACTAGGCACACAGGGTCTCATTTCTGCCGCTAACGTGTTGATTTGGGTGGGGGCGTCCCCTCAGGGAGAGGTGGAGGTGGGAAGGAACCTAATGTCTCAAGCAGTATTCCAGGTTTTCCATCAATATACTCTATTTATTAGAGCAATATGGTGAAAATATTGTACACTTCGAGGTAAAAGCACGAAACTTGGCATAGTAGTAGCCAATGATGACCCGATCAATTTCTGATAAGGACCCACACAATTTTTTCCAACATGGCCGCCAAATTCAAGATGGCCGTCATAATAATGGCCAAATACTGAAATTAACTTAGTTCATTGTTTGATTTTTGTCAGAAGCCTAAAACTTGGCATGATGTTAGCTATTGGGGTCTCCGTCATTTTCCATTTAATGTTTTGGGGGTGTAGATCACGACTTGAGGGATGTCCACGTCATCTGTGATGTCATTGGTGACGTCACCAGTAGGACTAGTAGCCAAAGTGGGCATTTGGGGGATGTGAAGGAAGGTGTCTGAGGTAGAGATGGTCCATCCGTGGTCCGAATGGACCGTGCGGTGTGTCAATTTGTAGCTCTCTGCATGTAGACGACGAATGGTATGGTGTTTGTTGGAAGTCGCATTGTGCTACGCATGCGCATTTGGTCAGTAGTAACGAAAGATGTCATTTTGGACGTGGGAAATGACATGTTTGGGCAATCAAGGGACCCATCATTGATCCAATGGCCCGGTTGGGGTATCCTAGTGAATCTTTCGTGGGGTAGAGTCAGACTGGTGTGTTTTTGATTGGAAGTCGCGCCAATCTGCGCATGGGCAGTTGGGGTGTAGTAAGTAAAGTGGTCATTCTGGAGGTGCGCAGGATTATATTTGAGCGATTGAGGGACCATTCTTGGTCCGAGAGCGTCGTGTGAGGTGTCAAAGTGAAGACTTCTGTGTGTAGACCACGACTTGAGGGATGTCCACGTCGTCTGTGACGTCATTGGTGACGTCATCAGTAGGAGAAGTAGCCAAAGTGGGAATTTTGGGGGTGTGAAGGGCGGTTTTTGGGGTAGAGATGGACCATCCGTGATCCGAATGGACCGTGTTGTGTGTCATCCTGTAGCTCTCTACATGTAGACAACGAATGGTATGGTTCTTCTTGAAAGTCGCCGTTCTTTCCTGTCGCTGTAAGACAGAACTGTCATAGCCACAGGGTCAGGGTCAATAGAACAAAGACCATTGCGAGGTCCACGAGCCGTCGCTCGTTCCGGCGTGAGCACTCGTGGTCCATATCCCGAGCATCAAGGATGGCTTTCATAGTCCAGCAGTGGTGTGTGATAGCACACCTCGCTATCGAGTCGACTCTGTCGAGGACCGCTTCTGTGAACTCTTCCAGGATCTGGCATCGCCCCTCGTTGTCATCGCCATCTGCAAACATGGACCGAACCACTGCTCGGTAACCCATGATTGAGTTAACCACTGTCACATGCTGTAAAATGCGAGTGGCATAGGGATGGGTCTCCGTCATGACTCTGCAACAGTTGGAATGGGGGTGTGGGGTCCAGAGGGACGTGTTTTATAGGCGATGTCACACATGTGCGCTTATACGTAGCTCTACGGGTCCGTGATAAGTACTATTTTGGTTGGTTAGTCCAATAAGAGCACCACAACAACAAAGATTACAGGTCACTCATTTTATTATCCCCTCCATCACAGCACAACTACGATAGGGGAACGGCTATGGGTGTGTTTACAATTCACTTATCTTATTGTCCGTGTCTTGGCCGCATAGTCGGCTGCTCTTGTCAAATCAGAACTTAATTGTGCTGATCTCAGACTGCCCTTGTCCAATTAGAACCCGACCCTGAGAATAAGTATTAGTATAAGTCATGGATGGAACACAAAATGGAACACAAACTGTGGATGTCTTTCGGATTGATCGGGCTCAATGCTGACATTCATGGCTGGGTGCCTTATGGACCGACTGTTGATGTCACCGTAAATTTTCCTTACGACTAAATGACTTCCTGCAGATCGAATACGTATACTCGCCAACAGGACCTTGAAAAGTAGACTCATGGATGGAGTCAAACGCCATGGCATCCCCAACCCTCAAGCGTGCATGCCCATGGATTTCACTTTGGTGAGATCTCAACTGACTGTTAAGTCTGAAGCGGTGTCCACAGTCCCCACATTTGATGCCTGGATTTCTCATGGAGAATCCCATGGCACTGTAAACTATCCAGGCGATTAAATGTATCCCCGCAGGTCTCGCAGGTGTACTGGGCAGTAGCATCGTAAATGGTAGACTCATGGGGTTGTAAGTCGTGCAAGCGTGTAAAGGACTTGGAGCAAGTGGTACACGAGAACATCATGACTGGTGGTTGAATGAATGACTGCTAAAAGAGTCAGAACGTTTGCTTTGAAAGTGAGCTAGCTGGCGATCTATTTTTAGCACAACCGGTTTCGACGAAAATTCCGGTATACCAGCACTTTCAAAAACCTTCCCTACAAAAGAACTCCCCTACGTTGTTCGCGCCACCAATCGCCGTCCTGCCTGTCCACACTTGTATCATGTGTGTGTGTGTGTGTGTGTGCGGGTGTGTGTGTACACGTATAAACCGTAAGGTGAGGACCAAAGCTTGAATTCTTACTATGTTTCGGAGGGCCGACGTTGCTCCAAGATCCAGAAAGTGGTCCCTGGACTGGGGTTTTTTTCTTATTAAAATGCAGTATTTTCGTTATTTTGGGATATCCCAAAGCTGAATAGATATATTTTTTTATCATTTAGAAAGTGATCGTATAACAGTATTTTCGTTATTTTGGGATAACACTATCTTAGAATAGCACAAATTCTAGTGCTGGAAATTTGGTCGAGTCTCGTGCGGGATTCGAACCAGCGACCCCAGAGTCAGGCACCTAATCGCCAGCACTGTATGTCGGCGATCTAAACCACTCGGCCAACGGGCCTCCCACAAAAATAGGAGGTAGCAGACCGGTAGTCTTGAAAGCGAACATACAGTACCCCTCTGATGATCGTAATGGCACAGCCCCCAAAGCTGAATAGATATATATTTTATCATTTAGAAAGTGATCGTATAACAGTATTTTCGTTATTTTGGGATAACACTATATTAGAATAGCACAAATACTAGTGGTGACAATTTGGTCGAGTCCAGTGCGGGATTCGAACCAGCGACCCCAGAGTCAGGCACCTAATCGCCAGCACTGTATGTCGGCGATCTAAACCACTCGGCCAACGGGCCTCCCGCAAAAAAATTTTAAATGCGTTTCTTTTGGCAGCCATCTTGAATACGACTGTCATTTTACCATAAAAGAAAAAGTTTATTCATAGCAGGAATTATTTGCTTGGCTTCAGCACATTACATTAAGTGCACAATACAGACATAATCCTTTACGCATTGTATGATGATTTACCATTAATTTGACCATTATCATGGCCGCCATTTTGAATTTGGCGGCCACCTTGGAAAATAATTTCACATATCTTTCTTGAAAACGGACTAGAGCATTAATAACAAGCATCGCTGCAAGTTTCATGACCTCGACTAAAACAATAAACAGCATTATTATCATATTGCTGTATTTGACCATTATATTGGCGGCCATCTTGAATTTGGCGGCCATATTGGAAAAAAATGAGTGGGTCCTTATCAGAAAATGGTCAGGACATCTTTGGCTACTATCATGCCAAGTTTCATGCTTTTACCTCGAAGTGTACAATTCGGTTAGTTTTGTGCACGATATTGCTCCACTAATTCCATAGCCCAATATTTCAAGCACGTGAAATCAGACAAAACTTATTTGCGGGGAATGTGACTTCCTAATCCCTACACATGTAGCTGGACATGCTATTGGGGAACCCTCAACCCCAGGTTAATTACCATTGGTGAAGTTAACGTCCAAGAAATGCAAAACTGAGCTTGGCATCCGGCCCTATGTTATTCAGTGATGTATTCTCCTACGGACCCTGTTGTATCGACGGCGATCTTTGCGCTCATCCAGCGCTTGTTCTACTTACTAAGACAGTCGCCTGTGACTGTATGCAAATTAGCTGAACCACTGACAAGGTCTCGGCTCATCTTCCTTGGTATATAAGCAATTCAAGGATCTTAAAATGTGTATACATGTACATACTGTTTCGTGAAAATGGCAATATCTGAAAACAATTACTGATGTGTCGATCGACAGCTTTTAAGGGACTGAACTTTCCTATGTCTTGACATAAGAGAATTGAGGTCTGTACGGAAATCAACCAAGCAATAATTCATTCCACCGAATATAGTTGCAAATGAATTCAAACGTGCTTGAAGACAGGGTTGTCATGTGGGATCGGAGGTTGAAAAGAAAATGTGGCAGAGATCACACTCTCTTGGCGCATGCGTATTTCAACAAGCAGCCAGAGGATGCTAGGTCCCCCGCCAAAATGGCAGCAATATTTATAAGCGCTGTCGGTTTCAGAAGATATTCATGAGGATGGCAACAGCTACTTCACAGGCGTAAGAAGCAGAGGGGTCTTTCCACCTCCCCAGGTTTTGAGATCAACTCCGAATGGCTGACTGAATGTTGATTGCTACTGTAATATATTTTCTTTACCATGTAGCATGAAAATTATGTAACCGAAATGCAACCCCAAGAGACAACTCATGGCATATTATCTGCAAACTAAATTTGACAAGAACATGAAGGCATCCTCAACCTATTGCCCAGAAACCAAATTTAGACTTTGCCACAAGGAGTCACCACCTGTAGGTGCAAGCAGGCAAAACACAATCCCAAATGACATTTCATGTCATGGTATCGGCATATGAACTTTGACACTCTGAAGAGGGGTCCTCAAGTTATTGCCGGTACTAGATGCCCACCGGTGTTCATGTTATTTGGGGCGGGTCACATATGAATACAAAATTTGAGAATAATCTGATGAGCAGTTGCCAAATTATTGCCCGGAAACAAATTTTTCCACCAGGAGACGCCACCTGTAGGCAGAAGCGGGAAAAATACAATCCCAAGGAACATGGTATCGTTGGGACATCTGCATACCAAATTTGAGAAGAATCCGATGAGGGTCCTCAAGTTATTGCCCAGAAACCAAATTTAGATTTTGACACCAGGTGACGCCACCTCTAGGCGCAAGCCAGTGAAATGCATTATCAAGCGACATCTTATGTCACGGTACATTCATACAAAATTTGAGAAGAATCCGATGGTCAGTTCTCAAGTTATTACCTGGAAACAAATTTGTGATGTTGCCACCAGGTGGCGCCACCTGTGAGTGCAAGTGAGCGAAAGGCAATCCCAAGCAACAGCTCCTGGCATGGTAAATGCATGCCAAATTTGAGAAGAATCCGATGAGCCGCAACGTTTCTCATGTTACCCAGACAGGTACATATGTAGGATATTTCATACAAATTCGACCAAGTGTTTCTAAGTTATCATTTGCAGCATGGAATAATGGAGTGAACTCTAGTGGCGCCACCTCCGGGTGGATTTTGCTGAAACGCATCACCAACGGTGTTTTGTCGCAGGGAATGCATTTACCAAATTTCGAAGAAATCCGACAAATTGTTCGAAAGTTATCGCTCGCGAAGGATTTGAACAAACATGAACGGACATGCATTAAAGATTGGAACAAGACCCAGTGGCGCCACCTACAGGCGGATCTTGCTGAAACGTAATACCAGCGACGTCTTGTCGCAAAGAATGCAGATGCCAAATTTCGGAGGAATCCGACAAAGCATTTAGGAGTTATCGCTTACGCAGAATTTGCACGGACATGCACTAAATATTGGAACAAGACCCAGTGGCGCCACCTACAGGCGGATCTTGCTGAAAAGTAATACCAACAGACGTCTTGTCGCAAAGAATGCAGATGCCAAATTTCGGAGGAATCCGACAAAGCATTTAGGAGTTATCGCTTACGAAGCATTTGCACGAACATCCACGGACATGCACTAAAGATTGGAACAAGACACAGTGGCGCCACCTACAGCGGATCTTGCTGAAACGAAATACCAACAGACGTCTTGTCGCAAAGAATGCAAATGCCAAATTTCGGAGGAATCCGACAAAGCATTTAGGAGTTATCGCTTGCGAAGTATTTGCACGGACATGCACTAAAGATTGGAACAAGACCCAGTGGCGCCACCTACAGGCGGATCTTGCTGAAACGTAATACCAAGAGACGTCTTGTCGCAAAGAATGCAGATGCCAAATTTCGGAGGAATCCGACAAAGCATTTAGAAGTTATTGCTTACGAAGTATTTGCACGGACATGTCCGTTGCACGGACACATAGAAGCAAGACCCCAGTGGCGCCACCTACAGGCGGATCTTGCTGAAACATAATACCAAGAGACGTCTTGTCGCAAAGAATGCTGATGCCAAATTTCGGAGGAATCCGACAAAGCATTTAGAAGTTATTGCTTACGAAGTATTTGCACGGACATGTCCGTGCATGCACGGACACATAGAAGCAAGAACCATTTTAAAGTCCCCGGCCGCGTTGCGGCATGGGGACAAAAAGTCACAAGAAGAACAAGAACAACAACGCGAGCCTCTCGTAGATCTGCGTGCCGCAGGTGAAAATGTACCGTAGGCGAAACTGTGAATGTAGCTGACTACGAGAACAAATTAGTCGATCAAATCAAGGAAAATCGCAAAGTTTTTTCAATTATGCCCGTCATTTTACAAGATCCACATTCACTGTAGAAACTTTAGAATATGCAGGCCGAACAGTTCGCGAGGACATTGAAAAGGCAGTCAGTTATGACGCAAGAACTTGAAGAGCCCTTTCACTGGAAAAATAATGTAGAACAACAGTTCTACATGACATTCAGATTAGGTCCGTGTAACCTTGCACAGTTCAATTTTCGTTTTTTTGCTTTTGGTTTCTCAAAATCAAAAATTGAAACTTGACCGTCAATTTTCAATTTTCGGTTTCTCAAAATCAAAAATTGAAATTTGACATTCAATTTCCGAATTTCGTTTTACTTCGCACACAAAAATGAAAATCAAATATTGAAAATTGCCTCGACTTGTCCGTTTTTCGTTTTTTGATTTTAACATTGACGCGTCAATGTTAACTGCGCACGCGCAAGTCTTATGATTTCACTTTCGGTCCGCGGAGTAGTATAGAAAGCGCAAATCGGATTGTTTAGGCAAGTGTGGAGCATAATATGGAAAACCAGTAGGGGGAAAGATTTGGGAGTTTCATTACACTATAGATCCCATTCGATCTAGATTATAATGGGCCAACTGCGCATGTGCAGAAGCGAGTAGGCATTCGTGGAGCAGGTGTGATGCATTATATGAAGAACAACGGGGGTGATACACACGGTAGTTTCATTAAAGTAGGATAGTATAATAAATACGTGGATACCCTAATCATAACCTCCGAAGGAACTTCCCGCGTCGATGCGTTGAAGCGTTTGACACCCGCACTTAAAGCGTTGAAGCGTTTTTGACGCTGAACGTTGACGGGCATCTGAACGCTCCAACGATCCAGGTCCCAACAATAGAGAATGAAGATTGGACCTGAAGCGTTGCAGGGCTTTATATTACATGTTGTTCACACCTTTCAAGGGTGTGCCCAAATTAAATATGCCCAAATTATATGAAGTTTGGGGAGAGAAAGAATTCTAAAAATGTACAAAATATGTAGGTTTTCAACACGAAATTAATAACTGGTTACTTTTTTAACTTTTTCAGCAATTTGCATCCTGTTATTAATCCATCTTACATGTATTTTTAATTTGGGCCCTGCATTGCAGCATTCAGACGTCTGGCATCAAACGTGGCGATTGTGTGCTTGTTTGAAATGGTGGTTTACGGGCCGCCATATGCGGATTTCGCGACCCATCACCGCGATGCTTACTCTTATTGGTATTACATCTTTGTTGGTATCTTTATAAATACTATATTTCAAATCAATAACAAATAGCGGTTGTGTGCAAGAATGCTGTTCGCTTTTGTAGCGCTCTAAACATCTATTTTTAGAAATGAGAAAATCTATGACTGCATCCTGATTGGCTCAGGCTTCAATGCCAATAACCAATGAGAACAGCGAGATGCTACCTATCCAGACCTGTCTGGTGCATCTTCACAAGTTCAGGTAAATCGTGAATCCTCGCACAGGCTTTACCTGGACATTTTTGGTGATTCGAGTGAGTTCTTGAGTCGTTGCCTCAACCTCGAACATTTCATCCCCAGAGGTTATTTTGAATTAGCATGTCGGTATTCCAAGCCGGCGGTTTTTGCTTTGACTCACTATGTCGATTTCAGCCTGATATCAAAGTTATGCCAGGCATGTCACATCTCAAACAGTGCAGTTAGTGGATTGTCGTAATGAGCTAGCTGAGGCTGTTCAATAATTGGCTTGATTTAGAGAATACCCCTTGATTTTTTTTATCCAGAACTACCGTGGGCAACTAACCAAGGCAATGTATAGATACCCTAACAAATCGATCAATACACTGGCTCCCGAGGATGGCCTGGTGGGCCACATGCCTCTCACGATCCACACCTCTTATTTAACATTGATACGTCAAAGTTAAAATCAAAATACGAAAACCGGACAAGTCGAGGCAATTTTCAATATTTGACTTTCATTTTTGCGTGAAGCAAAACGAAAAACTAAAATTGAAAATTGACTGTCAAATATCAATTTTTGATTCTGAGATCACAAAAACATAAAACGAAAATTGACGGTCAAATTTCAATTTTTGATTCTGAGATCACAAAAACATAAAACGAAAATTGAAAATTGACCGTCATATTTTAATTTTTGATTTTGAGATTACAGAAACAAAAAACGAAAATTGAAAATTGACGGTGAAATTTCAATTTTTTATTTTGAGAAACCAAAAACGAAAAACGAAAATTGAACTGTGCAAGGTTACACGGACCAGGTCACCCCAGAGTTAGTGAGAGAGAAACTTCTGAGACTGAAAAAGAATAAGGCCAGCGGAGCCGATGGTATTCATGTAAATGTTCTTCACGAAGTTCTTGAATTCGACAAACATATAGCTCACATATTCCAATTATCAGTTAGGTCCGGTGATGTGCCACAAGACTGGAGAGACTGTATGTCCGTTGCATAAGAAGGGGCCTAGGACTCAACCTAACAACTACAGACCAGTCTCGCTCACAAGTCAGATCTGTAAGCTACTTGAGCGCATAGATTTGGACTCGTTGTGGTCTCACGCACATAAAAATAACTTGATCTCGTTTGAACAGCGTGGATTCCAGGGCTCCTGCTGGTGTGTGGGCCAAGTTCTTGAGTGTCTGGCAGACTGGACAGAAACTTTAGACAAAGACGAGAGCACTGATGTTATTTACTTGGACTTCGCTAAAGCATTCGATTCCGTACCTCATCAACGCCTTATATACAAGATTGAACAGTTGGGAATACATGGAAATGTGTTATCTTGGTTGACGTCATCCTTATCTGGTAGGCGACAGAAGGTGATTCTTCGGAACGGTGTCTCCTCTTGGGGGAACGTTATCAGTGGTGTCCCACAGGGTACCATTCTTGGGCCCATTTTATTCCTGTTGTATGTCAATGACTTACCTTCAGAAACTTCCGGTACCGCCAAAATGTTCGCTGATGACACTAAATTGTACAAGAAAGCTAACTCTAAGGAAGACTGTGAAAAGATCCAAAATGATCTCAATGCCTTGGCAGCTTGGTCTAAAAAATGGCTCTTGGATTTCAATGCAGAGAAATGTGTAGTACTCCGGATTCGTCAATGCATTAACTATGTTTACACTTTGAATAACACCTTTCTCAAGACTGTTGACCAAGTTAAAGACTTAGGAGTTTTTCTGTCTAAAGATCTGTCATCGTCAAAATATGTAGAATCCATCTCTAGGATAGGGATGATTAAACGTGCTTCACAGACTTTACTAAAGAGACGGTTACTTCTCTGTATTGCTCTCTTGTTCGCCCGTTATTAGAGTATGGCTCTCCAGTATGGAACCCCAGTATGGAGAAGGATATTAATCTGTTGGAAAAAGTGTAGAAGAGGTGTCTGAAACTTTTTCCTGAACCGATTGTTCACTTTCTGATAGACGGAAACGTTCCGATCTGGTGAGACTTATAAAATCTTGAACAATGAATATAAAACTGCCCCAGAGCTTTATTTTTGTACACAATTTATTGGACCGAGAGGCCACTCAAGAAAACTTCGTACGAAACGTGTTCGAACATCAACATGTAGATGTCAAGGCTTCTTCTTCCATCGTGTCATTGATGATTGGAACTCGCTCCCAGGAGCAACAGTATCTGCACCAAGTGTGGCGTCCTTTAAGAGTCGTTTGAGATCCCTGACCCTAGCCGATGAGGGATAAGCTACCAAGTTTACCAAGTAAGTATACCAAGTATGAAAACTGTGACAGTAAACAAATAACTATCGTAAAGAATTTGAAAACAAGCGTAAACAAACTGTGAACGACCGCATTGGCAACCCACGGATCATTAATTTCACCATTTAATTTGATGAAATTAATATCAGTACCGGTTACATAAATAATAAACTTGACTGTTTGCGTCAAGTCTTTCAAACAACCCCTTTCCCATAAGTTTTAGTTACAGTTGCAGTTTTGCCATTTCAACCCTAATAAAATATAATATTTTAATGTACAAATATGCAGACTTCAGTGTCGTCCGCTTATTATTGGATAATTTAAGCTTTTTTCGATCTTTTGTTGAGTCACGGTGCGAGACAATTTCTTTGAAATAAATGCTTGAAATTGTAGTTTTCTGGCCGCTTTCAGTACGGATTTATTTTAAAAAGCTGGATTACTAATCTGGTCGGTATTATAGTTAGTTTCTTATTATGTTTGTGGGGAGTACTGGATCGGCTTTTTTCTGGTGCCTTTGTTCTTTTACATAAGGTGCTCATCTGTATTACCCAAAGTCAATTTCGAACTTTTCACTTCGAAGTGCCTTGATATATTTGGCCAGATTCACTGTTCAAAATCTACGAACCAGAGACGAACCAATCAGAACCACCTACACGACGATTGTGTGAAATATCCTAATTACTCTTATACTCGACCTATCTTGATATCGCCGATTGCGACGCGGCTTTCGTTTATCTCCAGTTCAAACTTTTGATACATTTATTATGCAATCGGATGGGAACTCGAGTCATTGGGGTCTGCCAAATTTTGCCACGCTTGCGCCCTCGCAATCAACTGCTTAATTCGCTCGCTTCCGAATTAAATCAAAAGCTGGCAAATTATTTGAGAATAAAGCAACATGCGTTGTTTTGGTGGTCAAATTACTTCAGTAAACCTGTTCCACACTGTGCCTCAGCTTCCACGGCGGACAGTGGACGTAGCGTGCAAGATCTATGGCGTTACGTTTCGTAACCTGTGTCTAATTCCGCTTAACCCGGGGCTAGGGGCCGTATGAACCCATGCACTTCAAGATCCTCATGGTGCTCATATGAACAGTCACAATCAAAGCGTGACTGAGATACACCATTCTCTAGATAACGACTTTAGAACGATTATTATGGATTAAGAATACTGATCAGCGATACGGATTTTATATTTTTGGACCATCATGATGTCTTGTCGGCATCATTAAAAACTGTTGACCGCTTCTCTCTTGCAGGAAACTAGCCTATGTTTATGTATACTATGATTGTCTTTTTTGAATTTGGTGCTAATACTGTTATATGGATATGGAATAGGTCTTTGGATTATGGACGCGGATATTCTCTAATGGACGACGGCTGAATTATGAATGACGGACTAGACGCTTGTATTTGAACTCTAAGAGAAACTATCATCTATATAAATCACTACGTGGCGCAATTTCGGCTGCAAGCCATAGCAGAAAACAAGGTGCTCTACAAACGAAGAAAGGTTTTCGAAAGACCGTTGAAACTCCCGCATGATATTGCTACAAATTCCACAGGGGGCATCATGTTCCCCTAACTGTACTTATTCTCATAACTGTTACGTTTGCGGATTCCGCAATCCCATGGCCCATCCCATAACTAAGTGCTTCCATGCACGAGCAAATAACTCTACCTCTTCGCTGCAACAGCCGCCCCAACCCTTTCGTGCAAATAGGGCAGCAGCTACCACACAAGGTCCTCTAACCAATTACAACAACCCCCAATCCAATAGAACGGCTCAGCAGTCCACTCGCCCAGCCATTGCATCAACCAGTAGCTCAGTCCAAACCCCCTGCCAACTCCAATCGCATACAATAAATTAGCTGCTTGGTTAACGACTCACCCGGCCCCTTCCCTGAATTATCTATTAGAGAATTTGACAGTTGGGCACATTAGCGGCCCTTTTGAAAAGTCGCCATTCGCAGTTTTCCACTGTTCTTCACGGGGGGTAGTGGAGAAGAAACAGGAGGGGAAGTATCGCCTTATTCATCACCTTTCTTCCCCACATGGGTTCTCCGTGAACAACGGCATTCCATCTTCATCCTCCACTGTACAGTATGCGTCTTTTGATGATGCGATTCAGTGTATACTTTAGGCGGGCCCAGGTTGCTATCTAGCTAATTACAACGCATATAAGGGAAGTGGGAAGAGGTGCCGACATACTGACAGAGCCATTATTGTACCTGTTCATGTGGCAACTTGGATGACATGACCACACGGCCTCTAGCACCGGCATCAGCGGTACTAGATACAAATCTAGAGAGTTGTGATGGAAATGCTCTGACAACTCATATATTGGTAATTGGTGAGCTGTGTCGCTGTGACAACTCGTTCACTGTGGTGAGCTGTATCGTCGTCAGAGGAAAACAAACATCGAGTCATCTTTTCGCTTAATTCCGATTCATCCATCTCAATACTACATCCTGGGCTTCTCTTGGCGTGACGGGTATTACTATGATCTATGCTTGCCAATGACATGTGCATCGTCATGTAAGATTTTTGAACAATTCAGTTCATCTCTAGAATGAGCAGGTAGGCACAAGTTAGGCATTCGGCACATGGTGCATGTGCTGGGTAATTGTCGTTTTATTAATATTGACGAGACCAGCTGTAAGCGTGATCTCCAGGTATTTAGCCCCTGAAAAAACAGCTGGACCATCACAGGTCCTTCCATTTCTTGGTTGCGTGCTGGATACGGTTGCATTTGAAGCCAGATTGCCTCAGGACAAATTGGATCGTTGTCATGAGCTCATTGGTGCCTGTCTCACCAAAGAAAAGATAACCTTAATTTCACTTCAAAAGATCTTATGTACCCTGAACTTTGCATGCAATATTATTGTTTCAGGAAGAGCCTTCCTTCGCCGGTTACATGAGTGAGTGAGTGAGTGAGTGAGTAGGATTTAACGTCGTTTTCAACATTTTTTCAGTCATATCACGACAGTACCTACATGTGCCAGAACACGAGAGTGTCCACAGTTCCTATTATCCTGGACACTGATCAGCCAGGCCAGAACAGCACCCGGTCACCCATCCTAGTATTGACCGAGCTCAACGCTGCTTAACTTCGTTGATCTGACGAGAACCGGTGTGCCCAACGTGATTCGCCGTACTCCGGTTACATGACCTCACTATAGGCGTCTCCAAGCCGTATCACCATATTAGGCTTACATTAGAGGTGAAACAAGACCTTGTTCTGTGGCAGTCTTTTCTGAGAGATTTCAATGGCAAGTCAATATTTTTGCGCTCTGAATGGTTATCGAAGCCCATGTTTAGTATCATTGGAAGACATGTACGGGTGGTTGCAGGAGGTCCCTTCCCTTTCTCGGTCGACTAAGGTTGCTGTGGAGCTGCCACTCACAGGAATATGAGTTCCATGAATATGTTTGATTGGCCAACGAAAATCATAACGACATACCAAAAATATACTGGACTCCCAACATGTATAAATCACCATACAAAGCTAGATTCATAGCTGGTTCTAGAAGCTGCACCACCAAGCTTCTTTCAACCCTATTGACGAGGGCCCTTCAGGAGGTAAAAGCATTTTGGGAAAGGTATTGCGCCACTATTTCTAAGAACTCTGGCGTTGAATGTATGTGGATATTGAAAAACTCAAAATGTCTTACGGAAGAGCTTGATGCGAAAGGTCCCATACCGTACAGACATGTATCCACATGGGATTTCTCGACTCTCTATACTACAATCCCTCATCAGGACCTTATTGACCGTCTAAGTTCATTAATAGTATCTGTGTTCAAGAAAACTGATCGTAGATATATTAATGTCGGAAGCCATAAAGCATTCTATAGCTCGACTACATACAAGAGATATCATTCATGGGATGTTTCTTTGTTTATAGAGTTGCTTGAATTTCTCATTAAAAATATCTATGTGAAATTTGGCAACACAATATATCAGCAGCATATAAGTATTCCAATGGGTACTAATTGTACACCCCTGTTGGCTGACCTGTATCTGTTCTCTTATGAATATGACTATATACAGGCGCTTTCAAAAACCGATCCATTCAAAGCCCGTTCCTTCTCATTCACCAAACGCTATAAAGACGATCTTCTCGCTGTGGATAATCGCTATATAAATGACGCAGTGAAGGATATATATCCACCTTCACTGGATTTGAAAACTACAGATAGCCCTACAGGCACATCTTATTTAGATCTCTATCTCTATAAAAATGAAGCAGGCATTCTCTCTCGTCGACTTTATGATAAAAGAGATGATTACAATTTCGACATCGTAAACTATCCCTATCTGGATAGTAATATTCCAGTGGGACCTGCATATGGCGTATACATATCTCGCTTAGTAGCATTTGCTAGATCCTGTGTTAAATGTGATGATTTTAACCAACGTCACAAAAAATTGTTGCAGAAACTTATAAAACAGGGCTATTCCACCAAGCACCTCCACTCAAAGTTTCTCAAATTTGGCGATACATATTGCATGCTGATAGCAAAATACGAACGTAGCGTGCAAGATCTATGGCGCTACGTTTCGTAACTTGTGTCTAATTCCCCTTAACCCGGGGCTAGGGGCCGTATGAACCCATGTACTTCAAGATCCTCATGGTGCTCATATGAACAGTCACAATCGAAGCGTGACTGAGATACATCTTTTTTAGATGATGACTCTATAACGAATATTATGGATTAAGAATACTGATCATGGATACGGATTTGATATTTTTGGAACATCATGATGTCTTGCCGGCATCATTGAAAACTGTTGACCGCTTCTCTCTTGCAGGAAACAAGCCTATGTTTATGTATACTATGATTGCCTTTATGAATTTGGTGCTAATACTGTTATATGGAAAATGGAATAGGTCTTTGGATCATGGACGCGGATATTCTCTAATGGACGACGACTGGATTATGAATGACGGACTAGACGCTTGTAATCTCTACACCAAACAACATCCTTCACTGCTAAAAAATGCCCACTTTCGCTACTACTCGTACTGATGACGTCACCAATGACGTCACAGATGCTGTGGATACCCCTCAAATTGGGGTCTGCACTCTGAGAGCTACAACATGACACCTCCCATGCCGCATTCGCACCGCGGATGGTCCATCTCTACATCAAATAATATCCTTAACTGCCCCAAAAGGCTCACTTTCGCTACTACTCCTACTGATGACGTCACCAATGACGTCACAGATGCTACGGACATGCCTCAAATCGGGGTCTGCACCCCGAGAGCTACAAGATGCCACCTCCCACGACGCATTCGGACCAAGGATGGTCCATCTCGACCCCAAGCTCAACTCCAGACACCCCCAAAATGGCCACTTTACTTACTACAACCAACTGCGCATGCGCAGATTGACGCGACTTGCACTTAAAAACACACCATTCTGACTCTAACCCACACAAGCTTCACTTTGACACCTTCCACGACCCATTCGGACCCATAGCGGTCCATCTCTACCCCAAACACACACCCACATACCCCCCAAAATGTCTGCTTTCTATAATACGGCCAGACTGCGCATGCGCAACCTATTGCACACGGACGAACCATTAGTCCAGTCGGATACTCCTCCACGAGAGCTTCAAAATAAGACCTCATACGACACCATAGGACCATTAGGGACTCGCCTAGACCCCAACACGTCCACCCCGTATGGGCCTATACTCCCATAGCCATGCAGTATAGGCCTACGGGCCTACACAGGCCTCGGTGACTTTTTCCAAAAATTTCACCGTTTCGCTCCGGGACCCTTCCCATCGTGTTCTAAATGACGAGACGTGAAAAACAAATCCAAACAACCATACCGCAAATGTATAGAAGTAGGTTTCCCAGTGGGACAAACATTGGACCTATACCTCCATAAGCCGTATTTGGGTCTATATGGGGCTTATACAGACCTCGACCTTTTTTCAAAAATTTCACCGTTGCGCTCCGAGACCCTTCCCATCGTGTTCTAAATGACGAGACTAAGAAAACAAATCCAAACAGCCATACCACAAATGTGTAGAAGTACGTTTCCCAGTGGGACAAACATTGGTCCTATACCCCTAGTATGGGACTATATGGGTCTCCCTGAACCTTTTCCAAAAATTTCAACGATTCGCTCCGCGACACTTCCTATCATGTTTGTCTTGACGAGACTAAGAAAACGAGATCCCACATCCTATACCGCAAATGTCGAGAAGTAGGTTTCCCAGGATGGTCCTATACCCCCATATAGCCAGCCTATAGGCCTATATACATACCTCGGTGACTTTTTCCAAAAATTCCACCGTTTCGCTCCGGGACCCTTCCCATTGTCATTTTCTTCGCGAGACGAGAAAAACGCGACCCCACAAGCCATAGTAAAACGCACGAAAAAAATTGACCATCCCCATACCCCATACAGGCATTTCCCCGTATATTGTATAATACAGACCCCTATTGTAGGGGTAAAGTCCGAGTTCCGCTTTTTGTCTGGAGAAATTTTTACATGCACCCACCCCATTGACTTGATAGGCAGGCCCCGATAAGCGCGGGGATCAATATTAGCCCTTTTGGCTAGGGTTGATAGGTGTTTTCCCCTATTTTAGGAGTAAAGTCCGTCTTCCGCTTTTTTTTCTGGAGAAAGTTTTACATGCACCCACCCATGACTAGATGCCCCTTCACATAGGCTTCACATTGACAATTCATACAACTCCATCAGCCCATTAGGGACTCCCCTAGATCCCAAAACGTCTATTTCCATACCCTTTTCCCACAATTCCCTGTCTGCGCATGCGTAGAATGGTGACAACGCTCGAACCACTAGTCCAGTCAGATGCCCCTCACATAGGCTTCACATTGATACCTCATACGAATCCACGGCCCATTAGGGGCTCCCCTAGGTCCCAAAACGTCTATTTCCATACCCTTTTCCCACAATTTCCGGTCTGCGCATGCGTAGAATGGTGACAACGCTCGAACCACTAGTCCAGTCAGATGCCCCCTCACATAGGCTTCACATGGATACCTCATACGACTCCATCGGCCCTTTAGGAGCTCCCCTAGATCCCAAAACGTCTATTTCCATACACTTTTCCCACAATTCCCTGTCTGCGCATGCGTAGAATGGCGACAACTCTCGAGCCACTAGTCCAGTCAGATGCCCCCTCACATAGGCTTCACATTGATACCTCATACGACTCCATCGGCCCATTAGGGGCTCCCCTAGATCCCAAAACGCCTATTTCCATACCCTTTCCCCACAATTCCCTGTCTGCGCATGCGCAGAATGGTGACAACGCCCGAGCCGCTAGTCCAGTCAGATGCCCCTTCACGAATGCTTCACATTGATACCTCATATTACCCCCATTGGACCATTAGTGGCTCCCCTAGCTCCAAAACGTCTATTTTCATACACTTTGGCCACCTCGCATGCGCAGAATGCCGATATTGCAACCCCACACCCAGTCCACCAGATGCCCCTTCACGAATGCTTCACTTTGATACCTCACTCGACCCAATCGGTCCACTAGGGACCCACCTAGGTCACAAAACGTCTATTTAGGTATTCCCCGTATACATTAACATTGGAAGTCAACCCATGGGACTACTTTCTCTCCGCGGAAGCTTTCTCCCGCGACCGCATCACCACCAGACCGCATCACCGCGGAAGAATTCGAGGTCAAAGGTTGCCGGAACTATAGCCTAGACAGGTCAGTACATGCCTTGATCACGTGATCGCCACGTGACCACCATCTGCCGCCACAGTTCTGCCACAAATTTTACCCGGGGGGAACAAAAAAGTAGGTCAATGAGGCTTTAAATCCGGAGACACTACTACTCAGATGTTACTTCATCCCAATTCATCTAAAGATGTATTAATAAAGTGCATCCACTTGCTTTTGAAATTTCCTGACACATAGGAGTTATATAGTAGTCCATACATTAGAAATGACATTTTTGAGGTTTTTCCTTGGATTGAGTTAGCCCAAAATGTCAGCATTCTTTTCCTTACTGTTAAAATCAGTGGGTATCTACCCAGATCTCCATATAACATATAATACGGGATGGACTTTCGGACATACAGTATGTATTTTGGAAAATTTGTATGAACAGTTTCAAGAATATTTAGGTTACTAAACCCCCAAATTTCGCAACCATAAAATAGAAGAGGTGCAACAGTTTGGTCAAAAAGTAATAACTGGCAATCAATAAGGAGACATCGGTTTCTAATACGAGTATATAACAAGTGTAAGGCTTTGCCTGCCTGTTCAACTATATTAGTTAATGCATTTGTGAATGATCCTGTTTTGCTAAAGACAATGCCGAGGTATTTATAGTTATCAACTATTTCTATTTTCTTGTTGTAAATAAAAAACTCATAGTTGCATTTTCTACATCCAAATACAATAATATTCGTTTTCTCTGTATTAATGTCTAATTTCCAGTCATTACAATAGTCCGAAAAGGCGTCTAACGCTCTTTGTAACTCAATCGGAATTTGTGCGACAATAACAGTGTCATCTGTAGAAAGCGACGTTAAATTCTATTCTCACAATCACTATCAATAGAAGAAAAGAAGAATGTCCAAGAATGGTTTCTGAACTTTATTTAGAAATCCCAGTACTGTGATGTCGAACATAGAAACATAACATGCCTTTGGGCGCAGAGATTTTCCTAACGACGCGCTTGAGAACTGAACGGGTTCTGTCATAAATCTATCTCTAACAGTGCTTGGAGTGTGTATCGGGATACCGGATGGCAGGCTACGTCCTACGTTGCGTGAAAAGCGAAGGATCATATTCTGTAAGCTTATTAAACAACCGTTAGTTCAATAGCATCTCAGTCGTGACGCGGCTAGTCTTGTGTAGGGATGAGTATTCCATTCCCCGACGTACTCTTTCTGGGGCGTCGTCACTCAGGGCTCTGTTTAATTCTTGTTATATCTTATGCTGTTTCAGGTCTGGCCTAGCCCGTCTGATGTAGGTTTTGTGGAATACGTCGCGTGATTTCATCAAAGTTTTCGTATCACTCCAAGGCTTTCGTATCAACCAGGCTTTCGACCAGTCGGAAAACCCAAAACTTGAACTTTTTATTCGAGTGTACACTTTAAAAAAAAGCATGCAAATCCACGGTATTATTCTCTGTAAAAAACAACAACACAATTTCAAGCTAATGACCCTTTGTCCTTGCAGTTTATTTACAAACACTTGTTCCGTAAATATACAGGGGTATTTAATGTACATATACAAATTGCTAATGCTATAAATCCACAGCTAACACCAATGGTCTCAAAATTGCCAGCACTTTTACCTGTCAATTTCCAGTAATTTCTTTTACAGTGTACCCTATTCTTCAGATTTGAGGGTTTCTCCACATGCATTATTCTCATATATAACGGAAGCGAAGCGCCTCTTTCTGGACGAAATCTTAACTTGAAATATGTGGCAAACATATAAGCGATGAAACTGAATGTCAGTTCACCAGAAGGGATCTCTACAACGGTCAAAGTTCAATGAAGATCCCCTCTCTCTACTACTGTCCCTTCTGTGGTTATTTTCCTGAGTTTTTATGTTAAAGATGTAGTAGCGTCATTTAGCAAATGTTCAGCAAATAAAATATTTCGATAAAAGTGAATTAGTAGTTGAGATCAACTATGGTGAACGTTTTTCTGTGACCTCATTTTTTAATATCACGGGCATTGAAATCACACTTCTGGCATTCTCTGAGAAACGTGACAGCACCTGCTTTTGGGTCCAGTGCTTGAGATGACGTCACAAAATGCGCACTGAAATTCCGTGCGTGATGCTTTGCAACGTCATACTCGAACTTCGAACTTCTATCGCATTATTACGGCTTTTAACCTGACGTCATGGACACCTGGTCACGTTATCCGACGTCATCTCAGTCATTTCCCATTTTAATGTTTTAATTATAATAATCTTCAGTAATTGCTCATGCAGAGCAAGAACTGGGTTAAATTTTTCTGCGCATCTTTCACTGTTTTAATGCGGGCACATCAAATTTATGGCACACCATTTCGATCTCGCCCTTGAACTTCGCCGCGATTGAGTATGCGCCTATCAGGCACGGCGGAAGCAATTCATGATTGGAGGGCTACTCTCACAGCACTGTTAGGCGAGGGTCCTGGGGCCGCCTAGGCCCTTGAAGCTCCAGGGGTCTTCGATGGCCTGAGAGGCGTTCTAGCGTATTTCCTAGCAATAAAACAAGAAATCCTCGCCCGTGTAAACTCTATTTGTGTTGCCTGTTTTCCCAACATTTTAAAAATATTCATCGTCAAGCAAAATGATGCTCGGAAGTATAAATAATTTAAATATATATCAATCCAAATATATTCAATCCAAACGTTCATTAAGCTTCGATCATGTCGCTGGCACAGAGAAATTTTCTACCTGTTGGGGAGCCTTTTGTCTCCTTGTGATTGATGTATACATTGTGATTGATGTACAGGAGCATGCAGTGGACCAAGGTAAGTTTTCATCCCACGTACCGGTAGAGCAGAAGTTGAACGTTAGCTGACGGCGGTAGAATTTTCAATATACATATTGAAAATTCTACCGCCGTCAGCTAACGTTCAACTTCTGCTCAGCAATCTACCGGCGCATGGGAACCACCTCGATCCACCATCCTCTATCTTATAGGGAACCGATTCTCGTCCGGGACATAGGAGTCACATAGGAGTTTTTAGCGGCATTTCATCTTAGTAGTGGGTGGCATACATGGTGTGAGGATTCAATCATTTATCTCCACCATCAACATATGGTATAACACTATTAACCGCTACTGTGAACCTAAAACTTAATAAACAATGCCGGTAAAAATTATAGAGCTTTGGCTGGTCCACTAATGCTGGACAGTTGTAAATAGTTTGTGATGCGATAGATATGCGACGCAGACAATTCATTTTACTATTCATTTCGAGAAATAATTATTCATTGAACATTTTTGCGTTGACATCATATGAATTTTAGAAAAGTTGGCCAAATTATTGGAGGGGCTTCAGCCCCCGTAGCCCCCCCCCCCCCCTCTCCCCCTCTCCCCCCCTGCCTATTCATCCGTTGAAGTTGGACTGTGATTGATTGCCAGTCTGACATGCGAGACAGATTTAAGATACAGACTGTCCCAAATCGTAATTAGCGATATGCCCGATAGAGGAGCGGTTATTAAGTCTGAGTTTTAATCAAATTAAGATACCCGGTACTGTGGGTGGTGAACACGAGGTGTGTATTTTGTAAAGATACGGGGTATATTGAACAAGACCTCAAATAATCCATATTTGCGTCAAGATAGTCGTTGAAATATATTGCCAGTTTGTCCGGTTTTCATTTTGTCAGATTGATATTTGGCCGTTTGCCAGGCATTTTGTATCTTTACTTTTTTGTGCGTTTGCCATTTTCGGCGATTGTCATTAAATGTCCGTTGCGATTTTGTCCTGTATCCGTTTGTGGTGATACTGAGGGCCATAACCGGATGTTTGAATATGCGGTATTCGCATGTCACCAGTTCAGTACTGAATCTGGCGCTTTGGCGATGACAACATATTTTGCAATGCAGTTCTGCTGTATGGTTCTAAGTCATTCGTCCGTTCCCGGTCCATTACTTAGTCATGCAATTTAGGTCAACCTTCATGCTCGAAATTGTGTTGTGGCGAGTATGGTCAAGTATGAAACGCAGGTAACGGTGTGCAATTACATTTATTCAGTTCACACAGCATATCTGTCTACTAAGATCGTGAAATATTATTGTGAGTAACTATTAACTATTTCTGTTTCATGTTCTTGTCTAAGAAGCCGAAGAACTTTCAGCTGTTGGGGTTAATTTCTATTCACTTCAAATCTAATCTGATCTAATCTATTCTGTTTGGCTGACCTATCATGCTCTAGAGGAGCAAACAGTTTTATGTGAAAAGAAAGTTGGTTGACTCTACAAACTGTAATGTTTTTTGCTTGACAAGCGTAATATTAGTATTGACAACACACAGTGCCGGGCAATCAAGTTATCCCTTGATTCCTTCTTCGATAATTGTTTCAAGGTGTCACTCCAGGATAACAAGAATAATAAGCACTCAAACAACAAAATGAGAACCTATCGTATATTCATAGAGAAATTTCGAACCATATCTAACTTTATGTAAAAATTCTGCTACTAGAAAATCCTTCACGAAACTTAGATTAGCAACCATAAATTAAAAATCGAGGTAGGTCATCATGCAAAGCCGTCCATTGCTGTTGAACAGCCTCTATGCAGTGCCTGTAATCTTGTCGAGGACGAAATGCACTTTGTGTTGTCGTGTTCCCTGCGCAGCGCCGATAGGTCTATTATATATGTCCGATGTAAAGTCCTTCCTCTTAATATTTCGGTAGACCTATTCTGATATTGCATCGAAGACCGTTGCGCAAAATCGAGTTGACCGATGTTCTACTTCTTTTCAGGTACCGGTATAGAGTTTTTTCGTTTGTATGAGAGGTTATATTCATTGGTCATATACGAAGGCGCTTGAGAACTCGCAATGGCGAAAAACCATACCCATGTTCAGGGTGTGAATACAGATGTACATGTACAGGACAGTACTATGGATGGACATACGGACACTGACAAGGGAGGAAAACCGTTCCAATGTCATCTGTGTAAGTACAGCACAGGAAAATCGCAGAGTCATTTGGATAGACACATGCGAACTCACAAACCCTTCAAATGCTCACTGTGTCGGCGAAGGTTTGCGGAACAAAGTTATCTGAACATCCATTTTAAGATTCACACCAAAGAGAAACTCTTGAAGTGTTCGGTGTGTCCATACAAATGTATAAATCTAAAGCTTTTGAATGAACACATGAGAAAACACACTGGAGAGAAACCGTACAAATGTGTAGTGTGTGGATATAGGTGTACAAAGCAGTGTAATCTAACGGTTCATATGAGAACTCATACCGGGGAAAAACCTCACAAATGTTCATTGTGTGGCTACAGATCTACACATAAGATCAGGTTGACTGAACACATGAGGACTCACACAGGAGAGAAACCCTTCGCGTGTTCAATGTGTGAGTACAGGTGTGCTGCAAAGACTAATCTGGATCAACACATGAAGACGCATACTGGGGAAAAACCGTTCAAGTGTTCAATATGTGATCACAGGTGTTCGCAGCTGGGGAATATGGCCATTCATATGAGAACTCACACCGGGCAGAAACCCTACCCGTGTTCATTATGTTCATACAGGTCTTCAAACCAGACACAGTTGACCAGACACATGATGACTCATACGGGAGAGAAACCCTTCAAATGTTCAGAGTGCGAGTACAGATGTACAACAGCGATTTATCTGAATCGACACATGATGAGTCACTCTGGAGAGAAACCCTTCAAATGTTTGTTGTGTGAGAAGAGCTATACAGCAAAGCATCATCTGGCGAGACACATGATGAGTCATACTGGAGAGAAACCATTCAAGTGTTCAGATTGCGGGTCCAAATTCGCAACAACGACTCATCTGAATAGACACCTGATGAGTCATACTGGCGAGAAACCCTTCAAGTGCTCAGTGTGTGAGTACAGTTGTACAACAAAGCGACGCCTGAATCTACATGTGATGACTCATACTGGAGAAAAACCATTCAAGTGTTCAATGTGTGAGTACAGGTGTACAACAAAGAATCGTGTGAATACACATATGCGAACTCACACTGGATAGAAACCTTTTGGAAGACTATTATACAACATGTAGTTGTTCACACCAGGGTGATAAGGACGAATTACACTGGATAAAAACCTTATGGAAGACTATTATACAGTATGTAGTGGTTCACACCAGGGTGATAAGGACGAATCACACTGGATAGAAACCTTTTGGAAGACTATTATACAACATGTAGTTGTTCACACCAGGGTGATAAGGACGAACCAAACTGGATAGAAACCTTTTGCAAGACTATTATACAACTTGTAGTGGTTCACACCAGGGAGGTAAGGACGAATCACACTGGATAGAAACCTTTTGGGAGACTATTATACAACATGTAGTGGTTCACACCAGGGAGATAAGGACGAATCACACTGGATAGAAACCTTTTGGAAGACTATTATACAACATGTAGTTGTTCACACCAGGGTGATAAGGACGAATCACACTGGATAGAAACCTTTTGGAAGACTATTATACAACATGTAGTTGTTCACACCAGGGTGATAAGGACGAATCACACTGGATAGAAACCTTTTGGGAGACTATTATACAACATGTAGTGGTTCACACCAGGGTGATAAGGACGAATCACACTGGATAGAAACCTTTTGGAAGACTATTATACAACATGTAGTGGTTCACACCAGGGTGATAAGGACGAATCACACTGGCTAGAAACATGTTGGAAGACTATTATACAACATGTAGTGGTTCACACCAGGGTGATAAGGACGAATCACACTGGATAGAAACCTTTTGGGAGACTATTATACAACATGTAGCGGTGCACACCAGGGTGATAAGGACGAATCACACTGGATACAAACCTTTTGGGAGACTATTATACAACATGTAGTGGTTCACACCAGGGTGATAAGGACAGAATCACACTGGATAGAAACTAGCACGAGGAGACTATTATACAACATGTAGTGGTTCACACCAGGGTGATAAGGACGAATCACACTGGATAGAAACCTTTTGGGAGACTATTATACAACATGTAGCGGTGCACACCAGGGTGATAAGGACGAATCACACTGGATAGAAACCTTTTGGAAGACTATTATACAACATGTAGTTGTTCACACCAGGGAGGTAAGGACGAATCACACTGGATAGAAACCTTTTGGGAGACTATTATACAACATGTAGTGGTTCACACCAGGGAGGTAAGGACGAATCACACTGGATAGAAACCTTTTGGGAGACTATTATACAACATGTAGTGGTTCACACTGGACTTCTATATCACTTGGAACATTACTTGTGAGACTATTTTATTTATGCAGATTTGCTGTACCTATTTAAAAAGTTAGTGCATCATTGCCTTGTTTTTATCTCCAATGGTCATTCATGGAATTTTTAATGGTATGAAAATAAACCACATTTATTGGTCGAGTAACACCCCGAACACGGCGATGTTTGCGCGATGGTCGATATCTTATGTTTATATGATAAAATATAGCCATCGCGAAACTATTCCCGACAGACAGGATTCACGTGACCTGGTCACCTGACTTTCTGACAACATCGGATGTGACGTACGATGTAATATGTGCACGCGCACTCTGCATGCATGGTTGTTGTTGTTTTTCATGCGTGGATACGACCGACAAGCTCGTTTAGCATTGAGATAAGCAAATATAGACTTTGAACAATCCTTTGAATATGCAATGAAGCGGCCGAGGGTAACTTTTGCACAAAAGACTAAGCAGATAGATGTTTTGAAGCGACTATACGAATGGAAAGACTGTTTGTCAGTCACACGGAATAAGAATTCCCAGGGCTCGGCATTTTGCCGAAAAATATCGATCCGCGAATTGTGAATGGCATAGCAACGCCTGACGCTAGGCGTTAGCCAATCGTATCGCTGCTTGATAGTTCACTTACTCAATTATCCGTTACAGGTAGTTTCGCGATGGCTATTATCATATAAACGTAAAACATCGACCTTCGCGCAAACATCGCCGTGTTTGGGCTGTGTCGAGTAAGTGAAAAGAAATTGATTCATTCATTAGGTTTGTTCAGGTATGTTACTGTAAAACTGAAAGTGCAGTGTTAAATAGTGGAAGGACAACTCGTTGGTTTAAGAATGAACGAGGAACAAAGCAAGGGTGTCCTCTCTCTCCTTATATTTTTATTCTGTGTGCTGAGCTACTCAATCATGCTATACGTATGGACGACAATATCAAAGGTATACTAATAAAGGGATCTATTTTGCAGATGATTCTATCGCATTTGCAAAGAACTGGCAATCTGCCATCAATATTTTGCGTTTCTACCAACATCAGAATAGGTATTCAGGTCTGTGCTTGAGTATAGATAAATCTGCAGCCTTTCCCCTTGCGGCAGAGAACCAAGATTTACCAGTTAAAACAGTGGAGGAAATAAAATGTCTGGGAGTGACCGTGTCTAGGATAGATCAAGATAGGGCTGGTGAATCTGATATAATTCGACAAAAACTTAAAATAGAGAAGCGATTTAATATCTGGAAACAAAGAATGCTATCCATTTTTGGCCGAAATTTGTTAATGACATCGGAGGGGATTTCCAGGTTGGTCCATTTAGCGAGTGTCCTTCACTTGGATGATTCATATGTAAAAACGGTTAACAATTCATGCTTTATTCATTTGTATGGAATAGCAAAGTAGAAAAGGTTAAACGGAGTCAAATGTGTTTAGAGATGGAAAAGGGAGGGATAAAAGCACTTGATTTTACCTTGATGAACAAAGCTTTAAAACTGGTTTGGCTTGCTCGATATTTTGCCTTGAATAATAGTTGATGTAAGTCCTTTGGCATTTAGATCATGTGGTGCGTTAGAACTTGTTCTTCACTGTAATTTCCTCCCTAGCAAATTATTGTTAAAAAATTCCCTCTATTTGGATATGCTGAAACTTTACAAAGAGGTGCAGAATCGATACAATAGTATCAATGATATCTCTGCTGATATATTTAATGAAGTGATATGGAATAATACAAGATTCACTTACAAGCGAAAATCCTTCTTTGATGAGAATTGGTATGGAGCTGGGATCATTTTTGTCGGGCAGCTTTTAGATGAAAGTGAGAATTTTCTCAAGTTTGACAGACTTAGTGTAACATGGGTAAATTGACAGGTTACATAATTGTGAACAGGGATAGGTAGGAATGGTCAGTACAAGGACATGTTTCTATGTACCTTGTCTGATAATGCTAGTTTGCACTTGTGGTCAGTATGTTATCTGGTATCTCTCTCAAGCAAGTAAACAGGTTGCTTACTCAATACACCCACACTGGGTTATAGAGGGCAGCTATGAGATTAATAATGACTGAGATTAATTGGCCCGAGAGTAGGAATATTTTGGAGAACTATTTTACTGCCATAACATCTAGCTTTGTTGTTGATGGTTGCCGGGGTTTAGGCAGATATATGTAGTGGATACACCTTTAGGTGACTCATATATTGGTTTACTCATACATCGCCTTCACAAGTTACCTCAGTGTGTTCCTTATCAAGTACCTGGGGATTATTTGCTGTCGCGTAATGTGAGTGATAGGGTTTCCAAAATTTTGGTTAAAATGACCAGTATACCGGAGTTTGAGACTGACATGTGCATTCGGTTGGGGCATTGACCATGCCGCCAACATCTGATGGTTGCCTTCCCTGGCCTGGGAGATTTTGTTAGCCAAGGTATTTCCCCGTTCTGGCCTGAGAGATCTTGTTAGGGGATGTGTTTCCTCATTTCTAGCCTGCGACAATGGATGACCCTTATCTTAATTGTCTGGGGATGATCAACTGGACCTTGTTGAGTGCCATCCACTGATTTAATATGCAGGTTTTTTTTCTGGAATTCAGTTTTTGTGTATTCATTTTTTTTCTGGAACTGGTTTTTGCGAAACATTAGTTTTCGTTTGAATTTCTGGTATTCGTTTTCCTTGAATATCATTTGTAAATAAATCATCTCCTATCACACCCTCAATCCCGGACTTGCGTGAATTTATAAGGGCGATGGATTTCGTGACCTTACATTAGAGAAAAGTTTAATTTGGTAACAACCAACATTTTGTTTAACATTTACACCAAAGCGGTTAAAAAGAAACTTGGTAGCAATTTATTTAACCCACGCAATTGCTTGACAAAGCTCCCAGACAAACCAGTTATAACCAATATCAACTTGGATGCTTGCAGCACCAAGTGTAAGTTTTTTTTACAATTTGCTTTTGACATTACAACTAATGAAAAATTGGATAGACCAGAATTGACAGCTTATAAAACCACAAGTAACCTACGAGTGAAAAACAAAATAAAGCAACTGCAATTTAAAGTTTTGTATAATTTATTTCCATGTAATGTTTACTTACATAAAATCAAAGTGAAGGCCAGCAACTTGTGTGATAAATGTGGCCAGGTTGATAGTGTTCGACATGCCATGTATGCATGCTCTACAGCACAAATGTTTCGTGAACATCTTCACGTAAGGCTCCATTTGATATTTCGTACATGGGGCTATGAGTTTGATGACCCAATGGATGATGAAATGATAATGTTTGGATTTGTATACTTTCCCCATACGAAGTTGCCATATAATATCAAAATGGTACTGGAGTATGTTCTTGCCTGTGCGAGATACTTCATATATAGATTAAAATATACAAATGAAACTCTCTATCTAACAACTTTTAAAGTCTACTTGAAGCAAAATATTGATGTGTTACAGAAATCCAAAATCTCCAAGTATAAACTGATAACTGAAAATATTCGTAAATATATAGCATCTGCGATATGATTTCAGTCATTTTACATACATGTACTACATTGTTACAACATATCTTTGTGGTCCTCGTTTATCGGAGTTAGTAACGGCCAAGCCTATGTATTTCATATGTAACCGAGTCGGAGTTGATAGATACCAGTATGTATTTTTCAGTAGCCTATATATTTTTCATTAGCATATGTCCATCATTGAAATACCTAGGAAATGTCACTGTGTTAACTACAATAATGCTGTTGCCATGCACCCATAGTATGCATGATGCCCTGTCATATATGGTGGTTAACATCTGATAGTTAATAAGCCCCCACTCCCCAGGGATCCCGGATCTTGGGAGTGTTAAGTGTAACAGGAATACAGAATAAAGTATGAAAAAAAAAGAGAAAAAACCCCCCAATAATTGTACATACACGTAATTTTTTTTATTAAATGTGCATATTCCAGTTGAGTCGTTGCTGATATGGTTAACACAATAACATATGACTAAAATAGATGAATAAAAATACGGCAGTCAGTTAAGCATATACTAGTACATACACCGCTAGTTGTATGGTTAGTTGATAATATCATAATACTTAACATATTTAGTCATTCCGTCCTGAGCATTATCCAGAATTGATGTATCCTAGATGAACTGCCCGAAGGCGGGCTTCCTCGTGTGATCGAGATGAGGATAGTGAATCTCCCGTGAATACACTGATGAAGTGCCTCTGACGCAAGAATATAGCACTATGTCTGTCTGGTAAAATCATCAGTGAAACGTTGAACAGCTTCATCAATCGATCTCTAAGGGGAAGCTGTGTCATTACGATCATCAGTGGGGTACTGTATGTTCGCTTTCAAGATTACCGGTCTGCTATCTCCTATTTTAGTGAGAGGCCCCTTGGCCGAGTGGTTTAGATCGCCGATATACAGTGCTGGCGATTAGGTGCCTGACTCTGGGGTTGGTGGTTCGAATCCCGCACGGGACTCGACCAAATTTTCAGCACTAGAATGTGTGCTACACTAAGTTAGTGTTATCCCAAAATAACGAAAATACTGTTATACGATCACTTTCTAAATGATAAAAAATATAGCAGGTACATTGTATTATTCGCTAACCTGAAATGAAAGAAAAGCTGTCATAACAACATGCACCTTTAGCATAGTCTAGAACAATTAATTAGAATACGGCGCTTTGATTCGCGTTCAGCGACAATGATATACAGTCGACATGTGACCGCTTCATAAGCCTTCCCTATGGCAAACCAAAGTGCTTTTTATTTCGAATTTCAAATTGAATTTCCGATATCGGAATAATTTTTTCCCATATCGGAAATTGTCACTGAATTTCCGATATCAGAAATGAGAGCCCTTGAAGCTTTACGAAAACTGTTCCCTGTTTTATCGCCATCATCCAAAGTTCGCAAAAAGGATTTTAATTATAACAGGCAAGAAATCATATCCAAGTAAACGGTGACACTGCGATTGTCTGATTCGCCAGATATCATCCATCCACTTCAGATTATGGCCTAGATCTAGACATTAATAGGTACGGACAACCAAGTTGCAAGTGTAAAGTTCATAAAACAAACACATTCATCAAGCTATAGTTTATTGTAGATTTTATTATGTTTAGATCCGTACACTTCTGAGATGTCATTTCATGAATAGCTTTTAAGTCCAACAGCAAATTTTACCAACAACTGATAAAACGAAATTTTAGAAAGTCAGATTCCTCATATTTAGACACCATTAATTTATATCCGTGGATTGTACATAGCGGTGCAAAGACATTTCCCCCGGTGGACATCAATTTCTCCCTGGACATTTTCCGATATTTCTTCCTGTGGACATGCATTTCCCCCTTCCTATATATTATTGTACTATGACTTCGTGCAAATGTTTAACAAATTGAAATATTGACAATAACAAATTTGGGGCATTTCTCTATTATTATTCATTATTTTCTATAATTCGGCATGATAAAACAATAGCTACCGGTAGTATACATACTATACGTTAACAGCTATTACGTAGTCATAAATAAATAGATATTTTGATCCATAGAATAGAATAGATGTTTATTTGCTAATTAGCACCTACATGAATGAAAGAAAACCACCTACATGAGGTAAACAATCAATAATGTAACATACATGTGACATATGTTTATGCTATGTTTATGCTATGTTTATTAAAAGCTACAACATTGATATTCTGTTTGATACAGTGGCGTCACTGGGGGATTTCTCTCCCATGAAGAGCCTAATTTTAACACAGAATTAAATGAAAGAAATTCTAAAAAGAATGGTCCAGTTCTAATTTCAACACTTTTTTGAACAGAATCTTTCACTTCCCCAAGTTGTAGAAATTCATCTCAAATCTCCTGTTGTGCGGGTGGCGACGGCGCTGTAATTGACAGAACAGCCAATCTTGTTTGGAGCCTCTGTTACCGCCATTGTATCTAAGAGAATTGATACATAGTAAATATTTATGTTATTATATCATTCAGTCAGGTTCCACACAGAACCTTGAAAATAACAAACTGAACAATAGCTTCCAACTAGTACAGAAATTAAGTAACAAACATGCCGATTGAACTAATTATTTGAATTTTAAAAACAATGTGAATATTATCATATTCTCCACAAAATATCACCCAGTAATGTCTGTTTTGTCTTCAATGAAACCATGGGGTATTGGAAGTAGTAAAAACATGAATTATGCATGTCAAAATAGTGCCCTGTTGAAGAAAAAGTAATTCATGGCAAAACCCAAGATAACTATTACAATATTTTACTAAATCATACAAATCTTGTTAACAGTATCTTAAAATATTTCAGTGTGTTACACATTTGTAGTTATAATACCAAAAAAAAAAAAAAAAGGGGGGGGGGGGAGTGGGGAATGTCCACAGAGGGAAATGTTTGAAGGAGGAAATATCTAGGGAAATGTCTACAGGGGTAAATGTCCTCAGGGTGGAATGTCCTGGCTTCATAAGCTATCAATCACCATTATGTCTTGTTTTTCATTTGTTTACAATAATTTGATTATATATAACTATTGTATAAACATCGCAATATTTCTGTCCATTATAGTAATATCTCTCTTCGAATAGTTTGGCATTCTTATTTTTTCATTCAAGGATAAAATTAAAATAATTCTATCAGTTTAATTCCTTAAATTAATTTATAATGAAGAAGCATCCCAATATTTTGTGGTTTATATAATCGATCAACATACCTTTTCCCAGATCCGATCCAGAGTATCAATTTTGATCGAATGTGTTTGATTATACTGAAAATAATTCATATTTTCGGGACCTTGAAATGCGTGAAACATAGGCAGTCTGCTATGTCAGATAAAGAACAATACGGTTCCCGATTGATCAAATATTCAACGCATCATCCACAACCACAGCAATTCGGGAACTTTTGGGTTGCCAGTATTTCATCAGAAATCACCAAGCCACAAACGACCAGGAAAATGAAAAGAACTCGCACTAGGCTGCGCCTATGTATATAATTTTCAATGTCCCTTCTAAGCTTCCGTAATATAACAGTGACTATATAGACCTATATGGTTTGCGAAAAAAAAAAAAAAATGATACGAAAAAGGCAAAGTCAGAAGCGAAGAAAAGAAGTATTCTTCGTTCGTTTCTAGGCTTTGCCTATTTCATATTATTACTTTGTCAGTCTGCGAGTGCCTTAGGTTTTACAGGAGCTCTTCTGTCATGGAGGTAAAGACGTCGCCGCACTGCGAGTTCTTGTTGATGTCCCGCAAACAGAGCCGAGTTTTAAAGAGTGAGTTCGACAGAGAAACACAGTAATAATATAATTTTCGACATGTCTGCGTGATTAATGGAAGCTTCCTAGACGTTACTGGATACCCGGTTTGGGTGAATTATAAGTAAGGCGAGTTACGGAGACAGGTAACCGATTGTTCACGAGAGAGGGTCCAGTTTTCAACACCAAATTAAATGTGGACACCCACACATACCCTGGACTGCATGGATCTTTCGACAACATATATGTCTTCATTGTTCCATGATTTTCAAAGCAACTTATTGCTCCATTCATGCGACTTAGTCACTAATCATTCAAATTAGCCACTTTAATATTTCAAAAATGAAACATGTCTTCAAATGACATATTCAGGGCAATTTATTATGTAGCTAAGATGGCATGTGATGGGATAATTTCATCTCAAAGTCATCAAATTTGCATGAATGTGTTGACTGATGAGTAAATTAGATTAAATCGTCCGATGCAATGCACAATTTCCTAGCATGCACATACAACATGGCAGGGTCAGAATACCCAGAGCAGATGTCTGTTTTTTATGTGCACATGCTGGCAGATAATATTATGGGTCTGTCAATTAATCTTGATTTATTAACTAGGTATTGGCTCTCAAATCCTGCAATTTGCGCATGACCTTGACATCGAAGTATGCCATCACATGCCATTTTTATTTACAGAATCAATTTCACCAAATATGTCATTTGAAGCCATCTTTCATTTTTTATCTCGCCTTACGAAGTAAAGGGAAGATATTGTGAGAGGGGGAAAGAGGATGTCGTCGTCGGTGTCGGTGTCGGTGTCCCCTGCCTGGAAATGAATGGGTTTTTGGTTTAGCAAGTTAAAAAAAAATCTAGAAAAATTAGAAAAAATATAAAAAAAATATAAAAAATATGGGGGGTGGGTATGCCACCTGGGGGTACTACCCCTGGGGTACTCTAATGTTAAAATCCCTATGAATGAGTTTTGCGTTTAGCTGAAGTGCACATGTACATCTGTACTTGGAAAGTTTCTTGCAGTTGTCAGCTGTCATTGGATGATTATGAAACTTGGTACACATGCTTCTTATGATAAGAGGATGTACCTGTGCTATTTTTGAGAAGAAATATTAATTTTTCTCAAAATTATGGCAAATGAAGAGTTTTCTGTTTAGGTAAATTGCACATGTAGGCCTCTACCTGTATACATATACATCTACATGGTAACTTTGCTCCAGTTGTCAGCTGTCATTGGATGATTATGAAACTTGGTACACATGTTTCTTATGATAAGAGGATGTACCTGTGCTATTTTTGAGAAGAAATATTAATTTTTCTCAAAATTATGGCAAATGAAGAGTTTTCTGTTTAGGTAAATTGTACATGTAGGCCTCTACATGTATACATATACATCTACATGGTAACTTTGCTCCAGTTGTCAGCTGTCATTGGATGATTATGAAACTTGGTACACATGTTTCTTATGATTAGAGGATGTACCTGTGCTATTTTTGACAAGAAATATTAATTTTTCTCCAAATTATGGCAAATGAAGAGTTTTCTGTTTAGGTAAATTGTACATGTAGGCCTCTACATGTATACATATACATGTACATGATAAGTTTGCTGCAGTTGTCAGCTCTCATTGGATGATTACGAAACTTGGTACAAATGTTTCTTATGATTGGAGGATTTACTTGTGCTATTTTTGAGATGAAATATTAATTTTTCTCCAAATTATGGCAACTGATTGAGTTTTGCGTTTAGCTGAAGTGCACATGTGCATCTGTACACCACAGTTTGCTGCAGTTGTCAGCTGTCATTGGATGATTATGAAACTTGGTACACATGTTTCTTATGATTAAAAGATGTACCTGTGTTATTTAGGAGATGAAATATTAATTTTTGTTCAAATTTTGAGGGTTTTGTCTTAATCTGCCAATAATAATGCACATGTATATACATGTACACGGAAAGTTTTCTGAAGCTGTCAGCTTTCATTGGATGAGTTTGACACTTGCTACCCAAGTTCAATGTGATTCAAAGATGTGCATGTGCTATTTAAGAAATATGACATTAAATATGAAATTTTTTCCTAATTATTGCAGTTTAGACTTTGTATCTTTCCATTGATAAGGTTTTTGTTGGGCAAAAATTTACAGGTAGATCTGTACATGGAAAGTTTGTTGAACCTTTCGTGGGATGATTATAAAACTTGGTGGACATGTTTCATGTTTTCCTAGGTCACAGCTCTCCCGCAGTAATCCCACACGGGACTGACCTATCCAGCAGTAATCCCAAATGGCATTAGCCTATCCAGCAGTATTGCCATACGGGACTGACCTATCCAGCTGTAATCCCAAACGGAAATCAACTATCCAGCAGTAATCCCAGACCGAACTGGTCTATCCAGCAGTAATCCAATTTGGGACTGGCCTATTCAGCAGTAATCTCACACAGGACTGACCTATCCAGCAGTAATCCCAATGGCACTGGCCTATCCAGCAGTAATGCCACACGGGACTGACATATCCAGCAGTAATCCCAGACTGGACTGGCCTATCCTGAAGTAATCCAACATGGGACTGGCCTATCCAGCAGTAATTCCACACAGGACTGGCTTATGCAGCAGTAATCTCTCATGGGACTGACCTATCCAGATGTAATATGACACTGGATTGCAATTTGCAGCAGTAATCCCACACAGGTTTAGCCTATCCAGCAGTAATCCCACACGGGACTGGCCTCCTCAGCCATAATCCCACACAGGATTGCCGTATGCAGCAGTAATCCCACACGGGACTGCCTATGCAGCAGTAATCCCACACGGGACTGTCCTATCCAGCATTAATCCCATACGAGACTCATCTATCCAGCAGTAATCCCAGACAGGACTGGCCTATCCAGCAGTAATCCCACTTGGGACTGGACTATCCAGCAGTAATCCCACAGGTGACTATCCATCAGTAATAACATGGGACTGGTCCACCCAGTGGTAATCCTACACAGGACTGGCCTATCCAGCAGTAATCTCACATGGGACTGAACTATGTACCAGTAATCCGACAGCACTGACCTATCCATCCTACATGGGATTAACTTTTGCCAGTAATCCTTCATGGGACTGATGTTATTGTCTGTACCAGATAATCTATTCCAGACATTATTGTCTGTACCATATCACCTATTCCAGACCTTATTGTTTGCTCTACATGTATGCTTTCAATACTGCTGCACCTTTGGCGGATGACCCCGCAAGGCGAGATGTTGGGGTTCTCAGAACGCTTGTTAAATATTGAAGTGGCTAATTTAAATGCTTAGTCGCATAAGCCGAAGCAATAAATTGATGTGAAAAACATGGAACAATGAAGCCATAGATGTTGTTAAAAGATCCATGCAGTCTGGGGTATGTGTGGATGTCCACATTTTCCATAAATATATAAAAACTGAAGTTGACATAGCCCTATACCCCAATCGAGGTATAGGTCTATACCTCAATCGAGGTATAATACCCCAATGAAGGTAATACCTCGATCAAGGTATTTTTCCCAACCTGTTGAATGGTGTGATGATTACGCTTACTGTTTTGAGCTAAAGTAAAGGCCCTCGCAGACTGATGAATTTTTCTTCTAGAAAAAAATAAAGAAATAAACGAGTACTATATAGATATACAGTAACATTTAGGGATCGTATCCGTCCAATGTTCGTTTGCTAGACGTTTTAAACGATGAAAAAAAACGTCCATGCAAACGGTGGGTGTATGAGTTGATCATTTTTAAAAAAACGTCTGTCAGATAAAGACGATCGCCGGAAATCTCCGGCAACCTACAGTAAGGGTGCCGGTCGTCTTTTCACACCTCGAACAAAGGTGCAGACGTTTTCTAGCAAACGATTGAAAGTCTCCTGGCAAACGATCGGCTCGAAAGTAGTCCCGCTTTACAGACGCAAAAACAACAACAACGGCCGTGTCGCTTGAGGCCGTGAAAAACGGATTATGAGAACGGTTCACAAATTAATGTTTTCTTTTCCAGATTTTTGCTATACGTGTGCTGCTTGACTATATCTTAGAATCGGTTACGGTGTAATTCGTTAATAAACAAAATATTATGGAACCATGATATCGTTTTATGAACGTGCGATTCGAATCTTATGTATTTTGCAGAATACGGGCTTTGCGCATTTTGGAATGTGGCTTTCAAAAAAGTCAGTCCTAGATTACCATTTGATTTGATTTGATATTTATTTCACCATGCATAACAATAATGTTTAGTAAACAAAATATAATAGTGGCGGGATGAAAACCCACGAGGGGTTTGTTTTATCTCAAAATAATTATTATATTTACAAAGATGATAATGTGGCCCTAGTTCACTAATACTTAACCATGGGCTCGTTAAACAGATAAGGCAGAAAAACCAGTGATTGTATGAAGTATTTAATGTAGAAAGATAATGACTAGGTCTAAATGAGCATGTCTACTGCAGGTTGAGGAGTTATATAAATGATAACTGCAGTGATGTACGTTATATAATATGACATTGACTAATATCTACAATCTACTACATGTGACAATGATTATGCTAATAGGTGACCAACCATGACCGAGTTAGATGATGATGGTTGCAATCCTGTAATACAGAAAAGTAAACATTAACCCAATGAATACTATCAATCATTGAATTAGCACCAGTCCTTAGTTAGCATTATAGTTAGCTTGCTAACTATAACACGCATCACAATATGCAACGGTCCATTACCAGTATTCATTACCCGCGACAGCATATAACACCACACATTATAGTTTACTTCAAAACTATAATTAGCATACATGTAAATGATATGCGGAATGCACAATACCTGCTCTGCATAGACAATATAACATTATAGTCTATTTATAGGCTATAACTAGCATTATGTAAACAATATGCTGGACGAATATTCTATGGCTTACAAAGGTACAAACAGTGTTAAAAATGCAATTGGAATACAGCGTTGAGCAATAACATACTTGCAACTCTTCGGCAATTCCACCGGTCTACATGTACATGCATGTACAAATCCCAAACAATGGACCTGGTGGCTCACCCATCTGAAATCAAGGCACATGACTGCATGTAACACATACAGAATATACATAGAATCTACTGTAAAACTTACACAAAACATATATAAACTATACTGACTAGGCTACACGCAAACATCGTACATGTATAACATTCACAATAATAATACTACAATAGCATTACATAACTTTGGCACACACTTGTTACGAATACTTAAGGTACCGTACTTTACATAATACATAAGGATAATGCCATTAATCAAAGAACATTATCTGTATCATACAGGTGTCGCACCTAGCTCTTATCCTGGCCCAATCCCTGGAAACCAGGCTGGCTGGGAATCAACTCTCTATACCATGTACATTGGTATGTTTCTCTTCATGTATCTCCACATGGTTTGTGTTATCTCAGACTGGCAACTAATACAAAAATAAACACACAGTCTAGACCTCCAGTGTCATAAGAACACCAACATGCAGTACTTGATACAATTAAATCAACTGCATTCACTAATAACCATTTCTAAATAAATCAGGACTGTCTCACACAATGTGCTATATCCCATATATATACTTGAATGGCAACATGGGCTATACCATACATACTCAATGTAAACACATGCTACTGCTTATAAAGTTGGCACAATTAAAGTTACAAGTTACCATGATTTTGCCAATAATAACAAGTTATATATCTTATAATTCTACCAAGTACAACTTAAACATCATATAATTCTAATGAAACAATTCCAGCTCACTTACTGTATTAATTCTGGTCTTTAGAGCCAAAACAGTGTTTGATGAAAAGATGCTGTGGTAGCCACGTTGTACAGAAGAAAGACTTGGCCACGACAGTCTCTCACATTACAGGACATTAACATACATCCCAGATACAGTCCCGCATTCCCGAGCTGACCCATTTTCTAGGCTAAAACTGACTAAAATAACTATCTGGGACACACAGTGACCTACTCTAAAAATAACAAACATACAGTGTAAGCTGTATTAACAGAACAGCAGTGCCAGCAATACTTAAACCCTAGTTTTTGGAATGGGGAAAGTGACCATCAAATAATGACCGGTCACACCCACCCCCACTTTTGTTCACACTGTCCTCAGTTGAACAAACTCAGTCAAATTAGCTATCCGTTTTACTGATGGCCTCCTGGAGGTCATCCACCCTCTGTTGACGCTCATAAAATAACCTTAGCAGTTGTGCAGGAGAAGAACTCTCCCCATATATCTCATGTAGGGCTGCAAAAATTACATCGACACTTAAATTCGACCTACATTTTACCTCTGCTTTAGCAGGACCTTCTAAATGGGATAAGATAAAGTCTATGGCCTCTTGACCCTGCAGGCTTTGAGACTGAAGAGTCGACTTTGCATCCTCCACCCAATCTTCTACACCCACATCCCCAGCATACTTTCGTCGTTTCCGCTCCCGCGGAATGACGACGGTGATAGGCTGCCCTTGCCTCCCTTGTAGCTGTTGTACGAGTTCACGATCTCTTGCTTGGGCAGTTAACAACCCTTGGAGTTGGCGTTGTAGCTGTTCCAAAGCATCCCCCGGCTCTCCACCACCTTCAGCCGGATCGTGGAACACTTCTCCCTGCAGCTGGTCCATGGTTGGTCACCTGATATTTCCTACTATATTTCCATTTACCTAAATAAAACTATTCTGCCTTATCCCACTTCTGACACCAAAAATGTGGCCCTAGTTCACTAATAGTAATTACTTAACCATGGGCTCGTTAAACAGATAAGGCAGAAAAACCAATGATTGTATGAAGGACTTGAGTATTTAATGTAGAAAGATAATGACTAGGTCTAAATGAGCATGTCTACTGCAGGTTGAGGAGTTATATAAATGATAACTGCAGTGACGTACGTTATATAATATGACATTGACTAATATCTACAATCTACTACATGTGACAATGATTATGCTAATAGGTGACCAACCATGACCGAGTTAGATGATGATGGTTGCAATCCTGTAATACAGAAAAGTAAACATTAACCCAATGAATACTATCAATCATTGACTTAGCACCAGTCCTTAGTTAGCATTATAGTTAGCTTGCTAACTATAACACGCATCACAATATGCAACGGTCCATTTACCAGTATTCATTACCCGCGACAGCATATAACACCACACATTATAGTTTACTTCAAAACTATAATTAGCATACATGTAAATGATATGCGGAATGCACAATACCTGCTCTGCATAGACAATATAACATTATAGTCTATTTATAGGCTATAACTAGCATTATGTAACCAATATGCTGGACGAATATTCTATGGCTTACAAAGGTACAAACAGTGTTAAAAATGCAATTGGAATACAACGTTGAGCAATAACATACTTGCAACTCTTCGGCAATTCCACCGGTCTACATGTACATGCATGTACAAATCCCAAACAATGGACCTGGTGGCTCACCCATCTGAAATCAAGGCACATGACTGCATGTAACACATACAGAATATACATAGAATCTACTGTAAAACCTACACAAAACATATATAAACTATACTGACTAGGCTACATGCAAACATCGTACATTTATAACATTCACAATAATAATACTACAATAGCATTACATAACTTTGGCACACACTTGTTACGAATACTTAAGGTACTTTACATAATACATAAAGGATAATGCCATTAATCAAAGAACATTATCTGTATCATACAGGTGTCTCACCTCTTATCCTGGCCCAATCCCTGGAAACCAGGCTGGCTGGGAATCAACTCGCTATACCATGTACATTGGTATGATTCATGGTTTGTGTTATCTCAGACTGGCAACTAATACAAAAATAAACACACAGTCTAGACCTCCAGTGTCATAAGAACACCAACATGCAGTACTTGATACAATTAAATCAACTGCATTCACTAATAACCATTTCTAAATAAATCAGGACTGTCTCACACAATGTGCTATATCCCATACATGTATATATACCTGAATGGCAACATGGGCTATACCATACATACTCAATGTGAACACATGCTACTGCTTAAGCCGGGGACACACTAGGCGATTTTGTACGCCCGATCCATTTTCGCTTGCGGAATCGTGTAGTGTGTCTGATTGTGCGACGCCGAACTTTGGTAGCGAACACGTACGCCCGACCAATCGGCCATATTCAACATGCTGAATATTGGCGATCAATTTCGGCCGGATTTTTATCGGTGGCGTAGAGATCGGCCAGCGATAAAAAATCGCCTAGTGTGTCCCCGGCTTTACAGGAGATTAACATACATCCCAGATACAGTCCCGCATTTCCGAGCTGACCCATTTTCTAGGCTAAAGCTGACTAAAATAACTATCTGGGACACACAGTGACCTACTCTAAAAATAACAAACATACAGTGTAAGCTGTATTAACAGAACAGCAGTGCCAGCAATAATTAAACCCTAGTTTTTGGAATGGGGAAAGTGACCATCAAATAATGACCGGTCACAATAATATGCGGTAAACTCTATCATAGTGAGACAAAGACAAAAACACAAATTTAATTTCCAACTTTCACAGACGGCAAACAGAATAGATGTCTAATTATGTTCCAGTAATAAATACGATTATATCCTCGACTTGAATAATGAGAGCGAAACGTGAGATTTCAACTGAGAGGGTAAATTGTTCCATATTTTAGGACCCTTTATTTTAGTACTATAAAAAGATAAGTCAGAGTAGTAAAAGTCGCGATATGAATTTAATTTAGCCTGTCTAGTTGGGTACCTGTGGACAACAGGATTAGGTCTGTATGATTGAAAAATTTGTCAACAACAATTAACACCTTGTAGTCGTTTATTTGTTTTGTGGACAATATTTGTAATTTTTGGAATGAGATGATCATAGTTTTACTTTAACAATTATTATCACGTTTGATTACAGATAAATGTCGAGTGAAACATTAGAATCTAATGCGTATATTTTTTCTCTTTCAGGACGATGCGTAAACGCAGAAATTTACAAGACAAGACATTCACCATAGATAACGGTTTTGTAATGGTGTAACTCATAATTTTGTTTTTGTTTAATTTGCGCTTTTAAAGCTCGCCTTGTTTGGTAAGCTTTTGAAGTTACATCTACAAATATCTATACGTGATGAGTACTCTATTCATCTGAAGTTTGTAATTTCGATAGAAGTCGGATACCCGTGGTTGTACATTTACAACTTTTAGAGCAACGCCGCATGGCATTTTCATACTGAGAGATATTTATTTTGTCACTTATATATGTCGTACGAATGGTGTATGTTTGTATCTTTCTGTTATATACTTCATATTTTTGTATGTAATCGGCTGGAGTCGGTCATGTGTACTTTCTTTAGCCCTAGGGGCATATGATCAGTAATAAAATTTATGTGAACTTACCTTGATTTCCTGTATATTGTTCCATAGTGAATGAAGTATCGATTGTGGTGAGAAACAAATAAGCTGGATGTGAAAGACGATGTGTATAGTACTAAAGATGCGATCATATATGTCCAACCTTCCAGAAATGCACTTAAATATATTTTTCATGGAACAAAACTGCATGGCTTATTTAGAGCCCGGAGTGATCAATTGAAACTGTCCCGGAAATGTGCAACTGTGAATAAACAAAAAGTATCAAATCAAAGACACTTGTTGCCCTTTATTTAATAATGTCTTTGAAATACACAATTCCTTCAGCGATACTTCCCGTGAACGTCCATTTATTTGAATTATGGTAGTAATAAAGCAAATGCTGGTGGAATTAACTCTTGCGTCCTTCGTGGCTCGAAAGTCAAGCTGTGTATAGACCAATAGAACAGACGAAACAAGCTGATCACTTTACTATTATTATGGCTAGACAATAAATTGACAGCTTGGCAATATTGTTTACTAATCAAGCAGGATTCTTACCTATATGCTCACCGGAAATTAGTTTCTTCCACGTATAGTCCTGCTGGATAGGAATATGGGACTTTCTTGCACAATCATATGTTTATTGGTTAGAATCTTACAACAAAATATAAACATAACGAAGAAATATGTGCATATACGAATAATATTATCCGGAGAAAAGGCGGTCATTCCTCTAGTTTCAATATGTCCATGCAGCAAACAAACCTGCAATGTAGAATAAAAGTGCGTTAAGTTGACCATAATAAATAAAACACCGGTAATCAAATATTTGGATCTGTTTCGATAAAGTCTCAAATAAACGATTGGTTGTCAAAAAATACATCTGTCTCAGCGCATTGCCGAGAAATTCACATTAAAAATGCTTGAATGAAAACTCAATGGAAATTCACACCTCCACTTTCTCTCAAGTAGCGATGTTCAAAATCCCTTATCAGGGTCACCAAATATTCTCCCGTGAAAATTCTTTTTCATGGCACCCACCAAAGTATAGCTCTAGAAACTTTCTGGATAATTAGCTCATCTGGGCCGAAGGCCCGATGGGCTATGTCATGGCCTGACTGTCCGTCGTGCGTCGTCCGTCGTCCGTAAACATCTTCTCCTCTGAAACCGCTTGGCCGATTAAGCTGAAACTTGGCATGCATGTTCCCCCCAATAAGGACACCAGAATTTGTTCATGGGGTGTCGATGCGATTTCAAATATGGCCGCCATGGCGGCCATCTTGAATTTGCCAGTGAAATCTTGTCATCATTATCTTTCGGTAACTACTTCATGGATCTTTCTCAAATTTGGTACACTGGTTCCCCTTTGGGTCTAGTTGTACAAAATGTGTACTTTAGTCCAATTTGAATATCCAATATGGCCACCAGACGGCCATCTTGGATTTCCCCATGAAACTTTGTTATCGCGATTTCTCAGGAACTACTTCATGGATCTTTCTCAAATTGGTACACAGGTTCGCCTTGGGGTCTAGTTGTGCAAGATACCTGTTGTGGTCTGATTCACAAATCCAATATGGCCACCAGGCGGCCATCTTGGATTTCCCCATGAAACATTGTTTTTGCGATTTCTCAGGAACTACTTTGTGGATCTTCCTCAAATTTGGTACACAGGTTCCCCTTGGGTTCTAGTTGTGCAAGATACCTTTTTTGCTCTGATTCGAACATCCAATATGGCCACCAGGCAGCCATCTTGGATTTCCCTATGAAACTTCGTTATCGTGATTTATCAGGAAGTACTGCATGGATCTTTCTCAGATTTGATACACAGGTTCCCCTTAGTGTCTAGTTGTGCAAGATACTTTTGTGGTCTGATTCAGAAATCCAATATGGCCACAGGCGGCCATCTTGGATTTCGAGATGAAACATTGTTATCTCGATTTCTCAGGAAGTACTGCATGGATCTTCCTCAAATTTGGTACAGAGGTTCCCCTTGGGGTCTAGTTGTGCAAGATACAATTTGTTGTCTGATTGAAAAATCCAATATGGCCACCAGGCGGCCATCTTGAATTTGCCAGTGAAATCTTGTCATCATTATTTTTCGTTAACTACTGCATGGGTCTTTCTCAAATTTGGTACACAGGTTCCTCTTGGGGGTCTAGTTGTGCAAGATACCTTTTCTGCTCTGATTCGAACATCCAATATGGCCACCAGGCGGCCATCTTGGATTTCCCTATGATACTTCGTTATCGTGATTTATCAGGAAGAACCGCATGGATCTTTCTCAAATTTGATACACAGGTTCCCCTTGGGGTCTAGTTGCGCAAGATACAATTTGCGGTCTGATTGAAAAATCCAACATGACCACCAGGCGGCCATCTTGGATTTCCAGATGAAACATTATCGCGATTTCTCAGGAACTACTGCATGGATCGTTCTCAAATTTGTTACAGAGGTTCCCTTGGGGTCTAGTTGCGCAAGATACAATTTGTAGTCTGATTGAAAAATCCAATATGGCCACCAGGCGGCCATCTTGGATTTCCAGATGAAACATTGTTATCGTGATTTCTCAGGAACTACTGCATGGATCTTTCTCAAGTTTGGTACAGAGGTTGCCCTTGGGGTCTAGCTGTGCAGGATATCATATATGGTCTGATTGAAAAATCCAATATGTCCACCAGGTGGCCATCTTGGATGTCCCCATGAAATTTTGTTATCGTAAATTCTTAGGATATTACTGCATGGATGTTGATACACAGGTTCCCCTTGTGGTCCAGTTGTGCAAGATACCTTTTTTTGGTTGATTTCGAAAATCCAATATTGCCGCATCTTGAATTTCCCATGAAACTTTATCATAAAATCTCAGGAAAAAACTGCATGGATCATTTTATAGTGTTCACAAGTTAGAAACTCATCTATTGCAGTTCTTTAGTAAAAATTTCTCACAGCTACTTTCTCCAGTTACAGACAGCTGACCTACAGTGCTGTGGCACTATCTTTTACATCTTCGCAGACAGATGGGGGTATGTCTTGGTTAGGCCATACCTCACCAGAGATTACTTTCATTGGAAAAATGTCCTGTTACATCTCATTGCCATCGTAACAACCCAGTCGCACATATTTCGTACTCGACATGTCTCCCCCTGGTGCATACACCCACAAAATATTGGAATCGTAGGTTAAAAACTGTCCAATGTACTGTCCAGACACGAAGTGGACAGACGGACGAACGACTGCAATCACATAATAAAAATTGGTTCTGGTTATTGCTTATACAGCTTACTGACAATCACACACTATATTTTGGTATAATTGCCTTTATTCCACAACCTCCAATTACAATCATGAATTTGCAGCTTGACCTCCTGTGAAATCGACTATGTTGCCATTTTGTTTAGGGGAGACAACGCAAGTTAGAAATTCATCTATTGCAGTTCTTCAGTAAAAATTTCTCGCAGCCACTTTCTCCAGTTATAGCCAGATGAGCGCTACAGTGCCGTGGCACTATCTTTTTAATGTATTCGACTTGTGTATTGAAGGATCGTGAATATAGCGTTGGCTGTCTGATCTGGTATATCGCCATGAAAGTTTCGACAGACACGTGTTCTACATCGCTCTTTATCTTCCCGCCATGCGGGAGCAGTCCTTTGTCGACTTTTCTATGCTGGGGATATACGGCAGTCGAAATGGAAGGCCACGTGCGTGTACGCGTGCGACCGTACACAAGCTGGGGTTTTTTTTTCAGACAGACACGTAGAATAAATTGTGATATTTCTAAAATATTAAAGCTAAACGCGCGTGTTGATGACACATGATTTTCCCTATGGACTGCAATACAGTACACAGGCCAAATAACATAAGCAACCTTTCCATTTTTTGGTTTATTTAACGTAAAACATAGAGTCGATTTGCCGAGAATTTTCGGCGATATACCGACATTAGTTTTTTTTATCAATTTCCTTGAAAACGCATTCATAAAATAAAATATTTAAATACATTTGTTATCTCGAGTATTATAGGATCATGAAAATATAAATATCATTTCTGTCTCTTCAGCTCTTTTCATGTTATATTTATTGGGAAAAGTGTAACATGATTTGCCAGTGAGGTATTAAAACGTGCTCTGAAGTGGGCGAATTTCAGCGGAATTCCCCGCAAATCGTGTTACACGTTTTCCGGTAAACATTACAAGAAAACCGCTGAAGATACAAAAATCATATAATAGTTTCATGATCCCATAATACTCGCGATGAAAAATATTTATTTAGATTTCTATTGTATCCATGCGTTTTCAAGGAAAGTGATCAAAACCTAGTGTCGGCATTATCGCGAAAATTTTCAGGCGAATCGACACCATTTTTCCCCGGTAGACTTCCGTATCGCCCTGAATAACAAGGAAATATTTATCAACCTAAATATTTCTGAAACGGGTATTTCTTTAAGTTAAAGTAACTGAACAGAATTCAGATCAGTAAGATATCGGCAGAGTTATCTGTTGATTACCTTTTCCGGCCTATTCAAAGAAAATATTTACACCGTGCATACATGGGTAGCGTATTATTAAACCATTCAGTTTTATTTGCGTACGTGATACTTTCATTATCACAGCTAGATGGTTGTCATTTTCATAGAAAAAATTTGCACACGAACAGCGACTTCCCGTAATCAAACCTTTAAAACAAACGCGGAATGCGATTAAAGTGTAATTTATTTCCCCTGTATTAAACCCGTTTTCACATTCGCTGATAGCGCTATATTTTGTTACACATGTGCGCAGTTGAGAGCTAAGGCACGGCCTGTTCACCCAGTGTGTATTTATGCGCAGCTTAACACGTGCGATCGTCTTTTGTCAGCCGACAATCGTTTTCTTCCAAACGACGAGGTTTTCTTCCGAACGACAGCGGCACCTTCGGCAGTCTTCGGTGATGGTTTTTTTTATCGTTTGCTACACAAAAAAACGATGGTGCAAACGATCGGTGTAGTAGCTGAACGTTTTTTTCCATCGTTTAAAACGTCTCAACAGCAAACGATGGTTGGATACCGCCCCTTAGCTAAGTTGAACAATTTACACAGCTACTAAGACGAGTATGCAACATATATCATAGACTGATAATTGACTAAGACTGAGGTGGATAGTTGTCGCTGGAGAGTATTTTGGAAAATGCTGAAAAGTATGCCCGAAAACTTGGGGGGCTCTGATTTACTGTGTATTTAATAATTTTTGTTGACCTCTCTGTGCCCGAAGGGAGTTAAATCAGACTAAAAACGAGAAAGAAACAAAGAGCTTCAGTCACTTGAGATCTTTCACTGTACAAGATGCGGGAAATTGAGACAGAGGCATGTAAAGGACTATATTGAATAAATAATATGATTTGGCATTGATCAGTCTCCAACCGCACTGCGGTGGTCTAATGGTTAGAGCGTCGGCCTCGTAAGCGGTAGGTACTGGGTTCGATCCCAGGCCGGGTCATACCTAAGACTTGAAAAATGGAACTTGTTGCTCCCTCTCTTACGCTCAGCATTAAGAGGATAGAACAAGGACTGGTTCGCTCGGTGTCAGTATAATGTGACTGAGTGGGGTATCATGTCTGCCTACGGCATGATATTTCAGTGGGACCGCACTATAAAATGGCAGCATTAGATCTGCTCTGTTACAAGTAGGTACCCCTGCCCCTGCCCCTCCCCTCCCTTCCCTTCCCCGTCGTGATATAACTGAAAAAATGTTGAAAGCGACGTTAAACCCTACTCACCCACTCACTCCTGATCAGTCTCCAGCACTATGATTACCATGATAACCATGACTCCTTTAATTAGACGAAATCTGCCTTCAAACATGGATTTTGTCAACGAAAACGTCCAGTTTCTTTCTCCACAGTTGGCCGGGACATGCACAGAATGTGACTGACCCTCACACGTCATCAAAAATCGATCATTGCCAGTTGTAGACAATAGCGGCATGTTTTTACCCCTCAGCCTATTTGCTGTGGGGTCTTGTCGTCGGCAAGTACGTCCGGTCGGTCGTCGGGTCGTCAGTCGTCAACAATTCTTGTGACCGGTCTAGACGCCAAACCGTTGCTTCTGGAGACTTCAAATTTGGTATACAGGATTGTTGGGTGATCAGCCACAAGCCTATCGAATTTGGGTAATTTATGATGAATTTTGCGGTTTCCATGGCAACGTCACGGAAAATTCGTCAACAATTCTTGTAACCAGTATAGAAGCCAAACCGTTGCTTCCAGAGACCTCAAATTTGGTATTCAAGATTGCTGGGTGGTCAACCACAAGCCTATTGAATCTGGACCCGATTGGTGGGAAACTTTGGTGGCCATTTTTAATTTATGCGAAACCATCACAGCTTTCTTGTTACCAAGATATCTTTAGAACGACTTACCCTAGGCACACCAAACGTGCCGGGCACATCCATATGCTCATGACCCAGAACCCTATTGAATCTGGACCCGATTGTGTGGAAACTTTGGCGGCCATCTTTAATTTATGTGAAACCATGAATCTTGTGTATCTCGGAAACCATTTCGCTGTTCATTGTGAAACTTGGTATAGATTATCGATACAACTTGCCGTGCACATCCATGTGTTCGTGACCCAGAAAAAGGGGTGTATACTTTGAGTTTTAACACAGACTCACTGTTCCAATGTGCATGTTTCACCCAAATCTGGGAGATGGTGACTCATGAGTGTCAAGTCAATTTGAATCTTGCATTTAATTTCTCAGATTTTGGAACATGCACATTGGAACAGTGAGTCTGTTGAAACTCAAAGTATACATACCTTAAGCTTGAATCAAGCACTGGAAAGTGTACAAAGTTTGAAATATATGTATTAAGGCAGTGTGACGTCACTGGACCTAAATATGATTGCAACAGACCACCATAGAATACCATGCTTTAATTGCAGTTTACTCAGTGTAGTAAAATTGTAAAAAATTAAAATAAATATTTTCGGACATTGTTTGCAACATTTGGTCTTTCATTTGATGGAAACTTTACTTGATGGTTTACGATCACTTTAATGATCTCTACCTCTGATACCGTTCACGTGCTCGATGTAAAATTTGGTAAACATCATCGATGCATCAAGAGACTTATGATGAATGACAGAACTGGTTTCTCTGATGGGGCGGGAATCTTGGCGGCCATCTTTAATTTATGCAAAATGTTTACTGATGTATATCTCTGATACCATTTAAGTGTTCTCTATGGAACTTGGTATACAGCATCGATATATCATGAGACTCGCAATGAATAACCACATCAGTTCCTCTGAATGACGGGAAGGATAGGCAGCCATCTTTAATTTATGCAAAATCATTAATGATCTCTATCTCTGATACCATTCAGGTGCTCAACGTAAAATTTGATATACATCATCATTGCATCAAGAGACTTACGATGAATGACAGAACTGGTTTCTCTGATTGGGCGGAAATCTTGGCGACCATTTTAATTTATGCAAAATCATTAATGATCTATATCTGATACCATTTTAGTGCTTCATATGAAACTACAAATCATCGATACATCAAGAAACTTACAATTAATGACAACCAATTACTCTGATTAGGTGGAAAACTTTATTGCCATCTTTAATTTATGCAAAATTTATACCTCTGGTACTGTTCAAGTGTTTGGTGCAAGACTTTGTATACATCATCAGTACATCAAGAGACTAAAAATGAATGACCAAACCGTTTTCTCTGATTGGATGGAAACCTTGGCAGCCATTTTCAATTATGTAAAATCACTGATGATCTATATATCCTTTGATACTGTTCAAGTGTTCAGTTTGCTTGGTATACGTCATAGATACATCAAGAGACAAGTACTCACTGTCGGTTTCTCTGATTGGACGGAAAACTTTGCAGTCATTTCTGATTGGAAGTTTTTTGATATTGTAGATTTGTCACTTGACTGCTTGATGTTCCTGATATTTTCCAAGTAGTAGATGTACATGATGTATGGTTCAAATTGAATAGATAGAGAATGGCTGGCAGAGCCTAGGAGTTTCAGATGCGCAGCTTCATATTCCTATCAAAACTCTATATTACTTGGCTCCCACTGAAAATCGGAAGACTTTTATTATTGTTCAGATTATTATTAGGGTTCAAAGCAAGAATGGCTTGAAGCCTTTTTATACGCCCGCCGAAAGGCGGACGTATTATGTGATGGCGGTTTCCGTCCGTCTGTCCGTGCGTCCGTCTGTCCGTCCCTCGTATCCGGTCTATATCTGGGACAGTTTTCCATCTACAGTTCTAATTTTTGGTGAGTGGATACCCCATAGGGAGAAGATGTGTCGCATACCAAAATGAAGGTCAAGGTCAGAGGTCAAAGGTCACTGGCCTAAAAAACAGGAAATCACTGAAGTGTTCGTGTCCGGTCTATATCTGTGAAAGTTTTCTATCCACAGCTGCAATTTTTTGTGAGTGGATATGCTAGGTAGAGACGATGTGTCGCGTACCAAAATTGAGGTCGAGGTCAGAGGTCAAAGGTCACTGTTGCCTAAAATCAGGAAATCATTTATCATTGACAGTTTTCTATCTACAGTTCTAATTTTTGGTGAGTGGATGCCCTGGGGAGAACGATGTGTTGCATACGAAATGTAGGTCGAGGTCAGAGGTCAAAGGTCAGTGTGACGGAAAAATCAGGAAAAAAATTTCTAATTTTTTATGAGTGGATTCAAAAGGGGGAAATGAGGTGTCGCATACCAAAATATAGGTCAAGGTTGAAGGTCAAAGGTCACTGACTCAAAAATCAGGAAATTATTGACAATAACATCTCTTTGTGGGAGTAGATACATTAGGGGGACACAATGTGTCACATATCAAAATGTAGGTCAAGGTCAGTGTGACCCCAAAATCATGAAATTGTTAAAAATCATGATTTTTTTAGTACATTGAGAAATTACGGGTAGCCGTTTTGTCATGTACGAAAATTTAGATCCAGGTCAATAGTCAAGATGACTGTGACACCAGAATCAAGGTGAAAGGTCAAAGGTCACTGTGACCCCAAAATCAGGAAATTATTATAAATAACATTTTTTTTTGTGTCAGTAGATACAGTATGGGGACGTGATGTGTCGCATACCAAAATGTAGGTCAAGGTCACTGTGACCCCAAAATCGTTAAATTGTTAAAAATCATGATTTTTTGTGTCCATTGAGAAATTTCGGGGAGATGGTTTGTCACTGTCACTGTGACTCTAAAATCAAAAAATCTTTGAAAATTACTTTGTTTTGTGTCCGTAGATTCATTAGGGGGACATAATGTGTCACATTCCAAATTGTAGGTCAAGGCTGAACGTCAAGGTCGCTGTGACCCTCAAAATCCTGAAATTCATACAAAATCATGATTTTTTTTGTGTCCATTGATACATTGACATAAGTCGGAGTGTCGTGTACCAAAATTTAGGTCAAGGTAACTATGACCCCAAAATCAGGAAATCACATTTTCATATGCCTGTCGAAGACGAGGTCCTGTAATGCGATGTTGCGTTCTGTCCATTCATCCATTTACATTTGTTGTCCATGCGATATCTCTAGTTTCAAGGTAAGGAATGGTACCAAACTTTGAGTATACCTCACTCGCATGGCAAAGAGGAGCCATACATTTTGAGATCAATTTGTCCAAGGTCAAGGTCACAGGCCTTCAAAACTGAATGAAGTTCAGCTGACCATATGTGTTAGGTTGGAATATTCTCTCCCCTACATGTATATGGCATTCATCCTGTCTCATATTTGAAACAGCTACAACTGTTGTGAAATAACAACCATACATTTAGTAATTTAACGGGGAGAGGGATCCTTTATGAACTTCATACCTCTTTATTAACTCAAGAACAAAGGTTTACTTCATCACTTTCTTCTTCCTTCATGAAAAATTATCTCGTCTGAAAGGAATCCATTTGCAGGAAAACTACTATTTTCTTGTGTTTGAATATTGTCGATTTCAGTGTGGGATATGTGAGCTCTCGGCTCTTGCTTCAAGGTCAACTAGTTACCAAGAGTTAAGCTCGTTTTAGTTTATCATTCAATATAAGATGTTATATATGTTACATTCTCAGAAGCACAAAATTGTAGGCTAGCTACCAATTGGAATCGAAGCTATCAAACAACCTTGAAATTTGGACCAATGTAATTCCAGATACACGGGCGTATATTGAAGCCCCTTGGGCTCTTGTTGTTTTTGTTCAGAATATTTTTTTTCTTCCGCCATATTTTTCGCACTTAATATGTCAAACTATTTATTATAGTTCTCCGATTCATCCAACATCCCACACTGAATTTATCACATTTTAATCTTTTATAAGTCACTGCTAAAGCATCTTCTGCATTCAACCAAATCTTTCAGGCTTTTACATATGTATTTTCTGTTCATTGTGTACCAATATACACTGACTAAAACTGTCTGGCTGAGGGGTTTTTGCACCATCATTTAGGTGCTGCCTCATGTTATTCATGTGATCAGAAAGGGCATGATATAAAAATAATGTAGGGCAAATCATTTTGAAAAGGAAACCAAATGGGAAGATTTATCGATGTTTACTCCACACATTATGTCGGCATCAGAACATGAACAAGAAGCACAGGTATGTCAAAAGCGAATTGTCACAATAAATCATTTTCGTCCATCTAAGGTATAGGAATGAGCTACAAAATGCAGAAATAGAACGGTTACCATACAATTATTGGCATATTAAGCGAGTAATTTTTATCCCTACAGGTTCAGTGGATTTAAAACAATTTCCGAAATTTATCTTCATGTACCAATGAACAATAATAAGTTTGGGAAATTGTTTATGATTCAAAATAGTTGCTGGTATTTAAGTTTTTGAACATGGTTTTATTCTGTTCAAATCGCTTTGTGTCCGTGGTCCGTCGTCCGTCCGTCCGTCGTCCATCCGTAAACAATTCTTGTTATCGCGATTTCTCAGGAACTATTTACTGCATGGATCTTTCTCCAGTTTGGTACACAGGTTCCCCTTGGGGTCTAGTTGTGCAAGATACCTTTTCTGGTCCGATTCGAAAATCCAATATGGCCACAAGGCGGCCATCTTGGATTTCCCATGAAACCTTGTTATCGCGATTTCTCAGGAACTACTGCATGGATCTTTCTCAAATTTGGTACACAGGTTACCCTTGGGGTCTAGTTGTGCACGATACCTTTTTTCGGTCTGATTCGAAAATCCAATATGGCCGCCAGGCAGCCATCTTGGATTTCCCAATGAACCTTTGTTATCGTGATTTTTCAGGAAATGCTGCATGGATCTTTCTCAAATTTGGTACACAGGTTCCTCTTGGGGTCTAGTTGTGCAAGATACCTTTTCTGGTCCGATTCGAAAATCCAATATGGCCACAAGGCGGCCATCTTGGATTTCTCCATGAAACGTTGTTACCGCGATTTCTCAGGAACTAATGCATGGATCTTTCTCAAATATGGTACACAGGTTTCCCTTGGGGTCCAGATGTGCAAGATACCTTTCCTGGTGCGATTCGAAAATCCAATATGGCCACCAGGCAGCCATCTTGGATTTCCCCATGAACCTTTGTTATCCTGATTTCTCAGGAAGTACTGCATGGATCTATCTCAAATTTGGTACACAGGTTCCCCATGGGGTCTAGTTGTGCAAGATAACTTTTTCGATCCGATTCGAAAATCCAATATGACCACCAGGCAGCCATCTTGGATTTCCCCATGAACCATTGTTATCGTGATTTCTCAGGAAGTACTGCATGGATCTCTCTCAAATTTGGTACACAGGTTCCCCATGGGGTCTAGTTGTGCATGATACCTTGTTGTCCCGATTCGAAAATCCAGTATGTCCACCAGGCGGCCATTTTGAATTTTCCCATGAAATTTTGTTATCGTGAATTCTCAGAAACTACTGTATGGATCTTTGTCAAATTTGGTACACAGGTTCCCCTTGTGTTCTACTTGTGCAAGATACCTTTCCTGGTCCGATTCCAAAATCCAATATGGCCACCAGGGGGCCATGTTGGATTTCCCCATGAAACTTTGTTTTTGTGATTTCTCAGGAACTACCGCATGGATCTTTCTCAAATTTGGTACACTGGTTCCCCTTGGTGTCTGGTTGTGCAAGATACCTTTACTGGTCCGATTCAAAAATCCAGTATGGCCACCAGGCGGCCATCTTGGATTTCCCCATGAAACTTTTATCGTGATATCTCCAGAAGTACTGTGTGGATCTTTCTCAAATTTGGTACACAGGTTCCCCTGGTGGTCCAGTTGCGCAAGATACCTTTTTTGGTCCGATTCGAAAATCCAATATGGCCACCAGGTGGGCAACTTGAATTTCCGATTGAAACATTGTTATCGTGAATTCTCAGGAAATACTTCATGGATCTTTCTGAAATTTGGTACACAGGTACCACATGGGGCAAGATAACTTTCTTGGTTACGCTTCAAATTAAAACGGTATTTCAGAGTTGTGACGTTGCATCACAAGAGTAGGCGGATCAAACGGTGGGGCATATTCTATATATTGACTATAGAAAATATTCATACCTTCACCTTCTATGTCAAGGAGTTCAAATGATTTCGAATTAAAATGTATTTCTTCAAATTTTAAATCAGTTTACTTTAGTCCATGCCATTGGAAGTGAACTGGCCCACCATTTCGTCTGCGACGGGTTGGCTACACAAAATCACAACTCGACAACTGTAAACTACTGCGTGTTTCGATCCAAGAGAGATTATCAGGATTCAAACACTTTTAAAGTCTTACCATTACTGCACAGACCGGATCCCTTCAGTATTAAGTTTTGTACCATCTTACTATTTTCGAGCATGGTATCTTAAAAGAGATAACTCAAACTAGCCCAGTAAACAGAACAGAAATAGCATTCGTTCCTCATTATAAAATATTAGGTATGTTTCATAGCTGACGCGAAAATGTCAAAGAGATTCCACATGTGCGGAAAAAAATACTACAAAACGAAAATGAAGGATCCTTTGGACATTCACTTTCAGACTAACTTTGCTCATTTCACTTGTACTATAACAACCGACATCAAGTACAGTTTCCAGAAATCTTGAAACTCCTGAAACTTGAATAGAAAGATAATGTCTTGGTGTTTCCAGTGTCCCTTTTTCGATCTTTTTCGCTCGAATTCGAAATTATGCAAACAAAATTACAAATCATTCATTTGTTCTTAGTAACAATGCACAAAAAGATCCTCTTGTTAGGTAGTCTTGTCGTTGCCATGCACGTCCGTCCGTCCGTCCGTCAACATGTTCTTGTCCGCTGAATATCTGCAGATCTATGAAGTCGAGCCTGATCAAACTTTGGTGAGAGCTTCCTGAATGTTGACTGATGAAATGATTAGATTTTCGGATGGCTATGATGATTTCATGATTTTTAAATATTTTTTTTATTATTTATTGATGGCTTAGATTTTGCTCTGTTATCTATGCCCATCAACATGTTCTTGTCCGCTGAATATCTGCAGATCTATCAAGTCGGGCCTGATCAAACTTTAGTGAGAGCTTCCTGAATGATGACTGATGAAATGATTAGGTTTTCAGATAGCTATGATTATTTCATGATTTTTAATTATTTTTTTTATTATTTATTGATGGCTTAGCTGTTGCACTGTTGTCTATACTCATCGGGAACCCTTGGTTGCATGTTTCATTGTGACTTTTGAAGGTTCCCTAATACAAGAAAGCCTGGTCCATTCAAGAGTCAAGATTATCATTGGATGGAACCCCCCAATTCCCATTTATCTGGGAGCTTACATGATGCTACACTTGTTCAACCTATGTACTACCCTCGGGAGAATTTCCCAACCCCTGGGGCACTAAATGTTATTGGATTTTATCCTATCCACAGCTTCTCAGCTTCATGTGATATGTACGAGATGCAGTGTACATTGTTTTTTCACACACAAATGCGGAATCACCTAAAATTGATTCCTTTATAGTAATAACTTACAGGTTGGTGACATTATTTTATTTCAAAAGTACAAGAGGAAATAACCGGCGGGGGGTTCCCGCAGTATAAACCCCCCGCAGTATCGAAGCAATTTTGCTGCTGAATCATTCTATTCTACAACATATGATTTATCCTAAAACTTTTGCATGTTACTGTACCTTGGAAATTATTTAGAATCCGTGATTAGGAGCGCCCATTTATAGCCTGACTCTGGGCAATTTTGAACCAGTTTGCATACCTGGAGCTTATGCCCTCCCCCGCCCCCGCATAATGATAATGATGGGGTTGTGTCAATCATTGTGTTTCTATGACATTAACTTATCACACTTGTGCAATGCATAAATTGCCACTGATAAACTACACTTTCTTGCATGCTGTAATCCCAGCACACGACTCACGTGAAAACAAAGTCTATTATATTACAGAAATCACACAAACTGTATACACAAGGCTGTATCCAGGGATATTTTGCATGTTCCGATCCCAAACTCCCAGTTCCTTTTCATAATTCATTATTGAGGGGGTTTTTTTTTGTGAATTTCAGCGCAAAGCCTGTGATCAATCACAAAACAGAACATGAAATTCAATATCCAGCTATGCTTTTTCTAGGAGTATTTCCTTCAGAAATCCTTTCAAATTGAACAACAACAATAACGCTTTCGTTTTTTGTTTCATATGAGTTTTGGGTGCCCATACGTTTTCTGGAACTAAATTGGCTCTGGATGCAGCCCTGATCCTACTTGACTAATAAAAATAGGCTGAGGGGTCCATGCACCTTTTAGGTGCTTGCCTGCAATCCATGTCATTAGCTTACAATTGTCGGACAATGATGGGCGCAAAGATCCTTCAGGATCTCTCATTTTAATTGTACATCAAGCCTGGAAATAAGCACCTGTCATAGCTACTTGTCACCCCTATTTTGGGAAATGTTCTCACGATGACCTTTTTACCTTTGTGAATGGAGATTCAGGCTGGACTAGTTCATCATTATCTGCAGGGGTGTACCTATTTCCTGCCTTGTAGCCTTCATGTGTTTTAATTTAAGGTTTTAGTGAAGTGACTGTTGCTGTTGTATTTTGGAAAATATGGAACAGTGTACGACTTTAGGGTAATCCGTTTCAGTATTTAATCAGTTATTTGACATATGTCAAAAACTTCTGCACTTATGTCAAAAGATTTCAACATATGTGTAAAAGAATTACACATATGTATAAAATTGCACATATGTGGAAAAGTTTAGACATGTGGAAAAGTTTAGACATATGTGGAAAAGTTTGGACATATGTGAAAAAAATTGGACATATGTGGAACAGTTCAGACATATGTGGAAAAGTTTGATACGGAACATATGTAAAATTATTTTTATACCTAGGTGCAATAGTTCATTTATTTTACTTTAGTGCAAAATATTCCACATCTGTATACAAATTTTCCACATATGTCAGACTTTTTGACAAATGTTGAATAAATGTTTTTCTTAACATATGTGGAAAAAGTTTGAACAATATGTATACAACTTTTCCACATATGTATAAAATTTTTCCACATATGTATAAAACTTTTCAACATATGTGACATAGTTGATTTATTCTTTTGACACAAAGGAGCAAACTGCCCATAAGGATAGAATGCTGTTCAGCCTAGTCCCCTAGCACGTTTCCTTCACTTAGCTATGCAGCTTGAACAAACTCCAGTAGCTTTGTGTAGTGGCCTTATGGAGTACGATGAGCATACAAATGGCTAAGGGACTGAGCATGATTCTTGTTTGTTTATCTGTGACCCGACATGCCCGAGTACTCCTATACTATTGTATAATACGATCCTGTATGTGTGATGTTTATCTGTGACCCGAGTACTCCTATACTATTGTATAATACGATCCTGTATGTGTGATGTTTATCTGTGACCCGAGTACTCCTATACTATTGTATAATACGATCCTGTATGTGTGATGTTTATCTGTGACCCGAGTACTCCTATACTATTGTATAATACCATCCTGTATGTGTGATTTTAGTTCATGTATGTTTGGACCCATCATACTCCAAACCAAACATTGCTACTACAAGCTTGTATGATCTACATTAGCTACAGTAATTCCCCTAATAATTCGATCACTGGAATTGCAGCAAAAATGGCTTATATCTGGAAATATTCTTGATGGCACCAGCTTCAAAGTGTCCCATTTTGTCATTATATGAATTTTCTTCATTTTGAATGAAGGATGGGAATGCTATTCTTTCTCTGTATTTCAATAACAGAGTTGAACCATGAACTTCCTGTGATTGAATTATTAGGGGAATTACAAGTAAAGGTGCATTCAGGTATGCTGGTTAGGTATGGATCTTACAATCTACAATAATGTAGTGCTATTATTATTTAAACTTTTGGGTCTGTGCTGTAGTTTCAGATTTCTCGCAGCGTTGTGGAGACAGTGAAATTATTATTAGATAACAAAAGTCCACACAGAGCAGCCCATTTCTCTTTCATTACCTCTCTTGTCATCTACATACATGTATTCAAAATATGTACAAAACTTTTGCACATGTGGAAAAACACTTTATTTGACATATGTTGAACAGTTCTGTACATATGTGGAACAGTTTTGAGCATATGTCAAATAGTTAATTTATTTTACATATGTGTAAATTTTTCCCATAAATGAAAAACTTTTCAACATATGTATAAAACTTTTGCACCTATGTCTAAAAACTGTTTAAATACATATTCGTAGAATTCTTTTGTAATGTATATGTGCGAATCTTTTTGACATCATGATCTCTGACAACTCTGACTATATTTGACTGCTGTTATGTGATCTAATGTGTTCCTGGCCCCGGAAATGCGCCAAATCAAATATTTTCATCAAAAGCTACATATTCTCATTATTATTGGATAAATAAAGGAAATGTGCTTCATTGAGTGGTAATTCCAAGACAACTCACAACAATATTTAAATTCTGGAGTTTTTGTTGCAGTTAGGTGATTATAGTTCACAATAATCAACTGTTTAGAAAAGACAGAACTAGTTAAATCAAACTCAACTTTAACATTTCTTTTGATTATTTGTAGTCGATAAACGGTGTGGACATATCAGATTGCTGAGATAGCCACTCGCATGGAAAATCATACTAAGGAGAAACCATTTAGTTGCTCAGTGTGTGAGTATAGTTGTATGCGAAAGGGGGATCTTGATAAACATTTCAGAACTCACACTGGAGAGAAACCGTTCAAATGTCCAATTTGCGAGTTCAGGTGCGCAGTTCAAAGTGGTGTGAAGACACACATGATCACCCATACAGGGAATAGGCCGTTGGAATGCTCAGTGTGTGGATACAGATGCATACAGAAAGGTGTTTTGACAGCACATATGAGATCTCACACTGGAGAGAAACCTTTCGAATGTTCCGTATGCAAGTGTATGTTTTCACGAAGGACTGCAATGAGAAAGCACATGAGAACTCATACTGGAGAGAAGCCGTTCAAGTGTCCAACTTGTGAGTACCGTTGTACTGAGAACTATCTCTTGAATATCCACATGAGGATTCATACGGGAGAGAAACCGTTCAAATGTTCGTTGTGTGAATACCGGTGTGCAAGACGAGGTGATCTGAAGTCGCACATGAAAATTCATGTAGGAGATAAACCATACGAATGCTCACTGTGTAAATACCGCTTTGCAAGGCAGGTGAGTCTTGTATCACACATGAAAACTCACACAGGAGAGAAACCATTCACGTGTTCGATATGTGAATTCAGATTTGCACACCAGAGAGATTTAATTAGACATATTAGAACTCACACTGGAGAAAAGCCATACATGTGCTCAATTTGTGGATATATGTGTGCCCAACAATATACCCTTAAATCCCATATGAGGATCCATACGGGAGATAAGCCATTCAAGTGTTCAATTTGTGAATACAGGTGTGCTGACACAAGTAGCCTGAAAAGCCACAAGTTAAAACATACTGGAGACAAACCGCTCACCTGTGCAGTCTGTGATTACAGTTGTGCCCGCCCTGGTGATTTGAAAAAACACAATTGGACTCACACTGGAGAGAAACCATACAAGTGCTCAATGTGTGCATACCAGTGTCGGCAAAAGAGTAATCTGACTAAACATGTGAGAACTCACACTGGTGAGAAACCATACAAGTGTTCATTTTGCGAGTACAGCTGTTCACAACATCAACTTCTGATTTTGCATGAACGAATTCACGCTACAGTAAGACCATTCAAGTGTTCACTATGCGAGTACGGATGTAATCGGAAAGAACATTTGGCCAGGCATATGAAGACTCATTCAACGGAGAAACCTTACAAGTGTCCAATGTGTGACTACCGTTATACAAAAGAGGGTGATCTGACTCACCACATGGACAGTCACAAATACATTGCTGAGAAACCTCAAGGGAGCTTACTTTGTGACTATAGTAGTGCTCAAGACGAAGAGAAGCCATTCAAATGTTCAATGTGCACATATATTAGTACTTTGGAGAGTGACATGACAGAACACATCACCTCTCACGATGGAGAGAAACCATTCGTCTGTTCAATATGTGAATACAGTAGTGCAGTGGAGAGTGACTTAAATGCACATCTCACCACTCACGACGAAGAGAAGCAATTCAAATGTTCGGCATGTGAATACAGTAGTATTTTGGAGAGTGATCTGACAGAACACCTCACCTCACACGATGACGAGAAACCATTTATGTATTCAGTATGTGACTACAGTGGTACACGTGCGGGTGATGTGAAGGAAAACCTTACGACTCACGATACAGAGAAACCATCCAACCCTTATGTGTGCCAGTACAGCAGTAGTTCAGAAAGTAATTTGGAAGAACCCTTTGCTTATCAGCATGTAGATAAACTATTTCAGTGCTCAATGTGTGAGTATAGATGTGCACAAGAGCAAACTCTCAATGTGCATGAAAACTCGCACTGGACAGAAACCTTGCAAGGTGTATTCAGTGCGTGATTATGACACCACGAGTACTCGAGTACAGCTATATTCACATAAGAAACGTGGAAGTTAGAATTCAGGTGTCCTGTGATTGTTTGGGTGCTTTTTTGTACGAAAGCCATGGAAAATACTAGATTTCTGATGTGGGAAACTGAATTGACTATTCATGTGTTGTAAATGTGGAAGGCACTCGAACAAGTGTAGGTGGGCTCGTTGTGATCAATTGTTGTAAAAGTGGAAGGCACTCACACAAATGTTGGTGGGCTAAAATGTGGAAGGCACTCGCACAACTGTTGATGTGCATATTGTGGTCATCTGCCATTCGCTTCCATAAAACGTCACTGCATCGAATGTCACCATTTGACGTAAAAAGTTCACAGTGTGGTTGTTTCAGGTTTTCTAGTACCAAAAGCAGGATATTGTACTATCTTTCCACAATGACAGCGTTCGTTTTGCAACGAAAACATAGGTTGAGTGAGTGAGTGAGTGAATAGGGTTTAATGTCGCTTTCAACATTTTATCAGCTATATCACGACGGGGAAGGGAGGGGAGGGGGAGGGGCAGGGGTACCTACTTGTAACAGAGCAGATCTAATGCTGCCATTTTATAGTGCTGCTCCACTGAAATGTCATGCCGTAGGCAGACTTGACACCCCACTCAGTCACATTATATTGACACCGAGCGAACCAGTCCTTGTTCTATCCTCTTAATGCTGAGCGTAAACGAGGGAGCAACAAGTTCCATTTTTCAAGTCTTATGTATGACCCGGCCTGGGATCGAACCCAGTACCTACCGCTTACGAGGCCGACGCTCTAACCATTAGACCACCGCAGTGCGGTAAACATAGGTTGAACATCCTTTGACTCACAACATGGTCCACTGCTGAAATTGGGTACGACATTGGCCTTACCGCGGGGGTGGAAAGGTTCATCCTGACATAACTGAACACCTCTCTTTGCAGGCTTTACAGACAACAGTATTCCTCTTATGTCCATGCAATAAATATTACATCATCACCAAGGAGCATTACGCGCACACGAAGGAGGCCTAAGTCAGAATTGATCGTGCCCAATGACCATCTTTGCGATGCTGCCTGAAATTCCATGTATATTATGATAAAGCCGTGGACATGTCTGTATGAAGCTCCATTCAAGGAAGATCAATCTTCCAAATTTAATGTTTCAGGTGGGTGCCCTGTAAACTGCATTAACTAACGTAGTATTTCAAGCACACTATTCGCAGACTGACTAATAAACACGTTTTCATGTACGTCGCTGTATGTGACTTCAAATATAGAGTTTGTACTTCTCATTCAATTACAACACATATAAGGGAGGTGGGAAGAGGTGCCGACATACTGACTGCGTCACATGACTGCACAGAATAGTCTTCTGGTTAACCTATTCTAAAGCACATACAAAGAATCTAACGATTCGTGATATGTGTTGTATCTCAGGTACGCTTTTATTGTACCTGTTCATGTGGCAACTTGGATGATATGACCACACGGCCCCTAGCACCGGCATAAGCGGTATTAGATACAAATCTAGAGAGCTATGATGGAAATGCTCTGACAACTCGTATGCTGGTAATTGGTGAGCTGTTTCGCTGTGACAACTCGTACATTGGAGATTGGTGAGCTGTATCGTCGTCAGATGTAAATGACGGCATTTAACACAAAAGACTAGTCTGTAAGGCCCGATGTCGACCCAGCATCAACTTCCCACAAATGCCAACATATATCAAAGACCAAAAGGTCTGTACAGGGGGCGGGCCTCGGGGACGAAACGTCCACCAGCAGAATCTCGCCATATACAGGAAAAAATTACAACACATATAAGGGAGGTGGGAAGAGGTGCCGACATACTGACTGCGTCACATGACTGCACAGAATAGTCTTCTGGTTAACCTATTCTAAAGCACATACAAAGAATCTAACGATTCGTGATATGGCAAGTGACCTATACATCTTAGTAAACTCCGATATAATATCACAGAATATTATATCTGACTTCAGCGCTATATAAATCCCGTGAATTTCACACATTAATTAGCCAATCGGGTGGCTAGCTTGGTGAAACAATTTCAAAATCACGCCCACACTAATTACACATGATAGCACGCAGACCAATATAGTGAACTTTATCGTGAAACAGTATTCAAATATGACGTCTTTTTCAAATAGTGTGCGTGAACATCAAAAAATTTACTCCCGCCGAAATGTCTGACTTTGTTAGGCAGTAGAAAATATCAAAAGATCACGTCATCCAAAGGTGTTAATATCCGTGAACTAAACGTTAATCATTGTCAAAGTGAAAAGGCAGAAATTGTCGCGATTGGCTTAAATGGGATCTCATAGAATATGTCGAGTATTTCGCATGAATTCTTCATAGCGTTACGTTGAGATCGTATAGATTGTTTACGATCTTGGTTTACCTATGGTGATATACATAGGAGGAGACACAGTTTCTTATGAAAAAAACAAAACAAAACGCAATTTAAGCTCATCGGGCATAAGCGATGGCCAGTCAGTCGTGGTTTATGGAACTGTGTCTCCTATTTCTACCTCCATGGTTTACCTAGATTGAACAATGTATTGAAATGAACAAATGAATCAACAGATGTGTCTCGAAATGATCCCCTCCAGCAGTATCGGTCATTTCCCGCGAACAGATTATTTGCCCCCTCCCGCTCGCCCCTTGCCCCTTGCCCCCTCTTCAATACAATTGTGGCCATCACCATCAGTAAGCTATCCAATCAAGAAATAACTGGGGTTGAAAAACTTCGCGAATGTCTGCAGAATGTTATCTGTCAAACGGCCGCATGCCTTCAATGTTAGATAATTAACTTTGCATCAAGTCAAGCCAGTCAATCTGGTGACAGTCTGTCCTTTGATGATGTGATCTTTTCTGCTATATTTTGAGCGCTCGCTCATACAACCACCGAAATTAGCTGATTATTGTGTCATAATTTTGATTGTCACAAATACTGTTGCTGTCCTGAAAAGGTGATGACCCCAAATTTGCACTTGGGACCCATCACCTTTAGAAGGTGATTGAACTGAGACCATCACCCTTTTTCATCGGCCGTGAAGGGTGATGACCAGTCATCTCCATTCAAACGTGATACGCCATGTGTGTATATGCACACGGCACTCAAGACTCTAAAGGTTAGAATAAAAAAAAACTAATTATAGTATATGAGTAGTATACAGCAAGTCTTTGGGACATTTACCCCTCAACTGCGCATGCGTTGACCCCTCATTTGGGTTGGAATGGTGTGTGTGCGCATGCGTGAGTGAGGGGGTTGGGGGCGTGGCCTATGAGTGCACTGGCACTCAAAGTGTGTTTCAAAATGGCGGCTTGTTTTTGTGTGTTAGGGGTGGTCGTTTTCAAAATGGCGGCTTGTTTTTGTATGTTAGGGGTGGTCGGTTTCAAAATGGTGGACAATTGCACTTGTTTGACCCCGCCCTCATTTGCATATTTTCAAAATGGCGGCTTGTTTTTGTATGGTGGGGGTGGTCGGTTTCAAAATGGTGGCCAATTGCACTTGTTTGACCCCTCATTTGCATATTTTCAAGATGGCGGCTTGTTTTTGTATGGTGGGGGTGGTCGGTTTCAAAATGGTGGCCAATTGCACTTGTTTCACCCCTCATTTGCATATTTTCAAGATGGCGGCTTGTTTTTGTATGGTGGGGGTGGTCGGTTTCAAAATGGTGGCCAATTGCACTTGTTTGACCTCCTCATTTGCATATTTTCAAGATGGCGGCTTGTTTTTGTATGGTGGGGGTGGTCGGTTTCAAAATGGTGGACAATTGCACTTGTTTGACCCTCATTTGCATATTTTCAAGATGGCGGCTTGTTTTTGTATGGGAGGGGTGGTCGGTTTCAAAATGGTGGCCAATTGCAATTGGCGGCTTGTTTGTGTGTGTTAGGGGTGGTGTGTTTCAAAATGGCGGCCTGTTGTCCCCTGAAAATATGCAAATGAGGTCTTTGGCCAATTGCACTTGTTTCACCCCTCATTTGCATATTTTCAAGATGGCGGCTTGTTTGTGTGTGTTAGGGGTGGTGTGTTTCAAAATGGCGGCCTGTTGTCCCCTGAAAATATGCAAATGAGGTCTTTGGGTTTTTCCCCAAGGGTGGCTTAATTTTCAAAATGGCGGCTTGTTTTTGTATGTTAGGGGTGGTCGGTTTCAAAATGGTGGACAATTGCACTTGCCTCACCCCAGCCCTCATTTGCATATTTTCAAAATGGCGGCCTGTATCAATTGGATATAAAAGGAGTCCATTTTTAGGGAAAGGGGTGTATTCAATCTGACTTACCTGACCTGACCTGTCTCCCTGCCTGCCTGCCTGCATCCCTGCCTTGCTTGCCTATCCGCTTGTATGAGACGAAAAGCATGAGACGTGGAGAAGATTTTCCCTTTGACCCAGCAGTACCTCCGGTTGAAGTCTTGCCTGAAGATGAGCGTGTCAGGGACATTTATCAACGTCACTGGGCTACCATACGCCATTGTTTCCACCGTGACCGTCGTCTATTGGACTTGTATAATTTTCGGTTGGAGTACCTCACGTATCTTCCTACTTACGCCGAGAACATTTTTACAGATCAGGTCACTGCCTTTAAATTGAATGTGACATTTGGGTATATCTTACGGCACAAAAAGACGGACCAGCTGCGGTATTTCTATCCCAGTAATAATTCGTATGTGTTTGACCAGCCATTCACCATCACGGATGCGATTTCTCTCGAGCCACTCATCGACCAACGCACCAGACACTGGAAATAACACCAAATTTCCCATCAGATTCACACCAAAAACGCGATCATTTATATTGTACATGTATGAGGAATATCCTTGCAGCAAATTTGTACGAATACTAAGACAACATACCTCCGTTTTTCTGGTGAAACCGGCACAAAAATTTGTGAACACGTTCCGCCTCAAACCATGAAACCACGCGTTCTGCAGTCTACAAATGTGTACGTGTCGTTGCTCGTGGCAACGCAACAGCTGTTCGCTTAAGGGGTCGACTCCACTTACCGGCCTACGGCCAAATGCCCTGCATAGACAAATCAATTATAATTACTCCTAACAATTAATATGACTAAAATGAATGACATTTAATAGTACAATTCCTACCCGTCACATATGTAAATATTTAATGCCATTTCGGCTGTCTGTGACTTTGCAATATTGTCGATGAAGCTGATCACCCAGTTGGTATAATGAGTGGATTTCAATATCGGAACAGTGGACCTCGACATATAGAGGACGTGGTTCGGAAAGGAATCCTATCAATCTACTATTTAATTATTTATAGTTTGTTGTCGATGTTGATGATCTAATTGGTTCAATATCCTGTAGATTCCAGTGTTATTCATACGTTATGACTTTTGTCTAATCCTTCATTCAATATTAAGCCGTCGTCTTTTAAAGAATTTTCTCGTCCATAATCCAAAGACAGCATTAGCACCAAACAATTTTAAGTTGTGGTGCCCATTTGGTCAAACATGGTGTTGGAAGAAAACGCTGTAAATGGTTAGCCAGAGGAAAGATAACATGATCTTCTAGTGCAAAACTGGCAAGGTTACCCTTGGATCAGACTAAAGATTTGACGCCAGCATTTCATCACCTTTGTACCAGATAACTTTAGAAATTTATATGTTGTAAATATGTACAGTAAATAAAAGCGCATGTGGTTCTTTAATAACGCACGTAATCTTAAGTCAACCGTAAAGTGATCGTAAACCCTCAAGTAAAGTTTCCATCAAATGAAAGACTATTGCGAACAGTGTCGGAAAATATTTATTGTAATTTTGTACGATTTTATTACACAGAGTAAACTGCAAATAAAGCCTGGTATTCTATGGTGGTCTGTTGAAATCATATCTAAGTCCATATCTAGGTCCACTGCCTTAATACATATATTTCAAACTTTGTATGCACTTTCCAATGCTTGATTTAAGCTTAAGGTGTGTATACTTTGAGTTTCAACACAGACTCACTGTTCCAATGTGCAAGTTTCACCAAAATCTGGGGGATGGTAACTCATAAGTGTCAAGTCAATTTGAATCTTGCATTTCATTTCCCCGATGTAGAGTCAGAATGGTGTGTTTTTGAATGCAAGTCGCGTCAATCTGCGCATGCGCAGTTGGTTGTATTAAGTAAAGTGGCCATTTTGGGGCAGTACATGAAGGTGTTTGGGGTAGAGATGGACCGCTATGGGTCCGAATGGGTCGTGGGGGTGTCAAAGTGAAGCTTGTGTGGGGTAGAGTCAGAATGGCGTGTTTTTGAATGCAAGTCGCGTCAATCTGCGCAGGCGCAGTTGGTTGTAGTAAGTAAAGTGGTCATTTTCGGGCAGTACATGAAGGTATTTGGGATCGAGATGGGCTATTCACGGTTCGAATGCGTCCTGGAATCTGTCATCTTGTAGTTCTCGGGGTGTACATTCCGATTTGAGGGATGTCCGCGTCATCTGTGACGTCATTGATGACGTCATCGGTACGAGTAGTAGCGAAAGTGGACATTTTGTGGGTGCGTGAGGGTGAGTTTGGTGTAGAGATGCACCATCCTTAGTCCGAATGCGTCGTGTGAGGTGTCATTTTGTAGCTCTCGGGATGTACATTCCGAATTGAGGCATGCCCGAAGCATCTGTGACGTCATCGATGACGTCATCAGTAGGAGTATTAGCGAAAGTGAGCCTTTTGGGGCAGTGCAGGAAGGTATTTGGTGTAGAGATGGACCATCCGCGTTGCGAATGCGTCGTGTGGGGTATCATGTTGTAGCTCTCGGAGTATAGACCCTGATTTCAGGGATATTTATAGCATCTGTGACGTCATTGTGACGTCATTAGTACAAGTTGTAGCGAAAGTGGGCATTTTTTAGCAGTGAAGGATGTTATTTGGTGTAGAGATGGGCTAATCACGGTTCGAATGGGTCGTGTGAGGTATCAATGTGAAGCTTGTGTGGGGTAGAGTCAGAATGGCGTGTTTTTAAATGCAAGTCGCGTCAATCTGCGCATGCGTCAATCTGCGTACCCCCTTCAAGTTTACCCGAGGGAACTCAAAACTTGGCACACAGCCAATGCTGATGCAATCCATAACCACAACGCCACCTACCGCCACCAAGAGTTACCTCCCTTGAAAATGCGACCTTTCCCGTGTTTTCTATACTACTTACATAGGAAAACTAACCTGTAAAATCCGACGTCGGGCGCCTTACATTTACATATGACAATACACCTACATATATTTGACGAGTGTCATGTACAGAGGGCGGGCCTCAGGGACTAACAGTCCACCAGCAGAATCATACCACAAACAGCTAAGTCTGACTGAAAGAATTATAAACTTACATAAGTCAGGTCGGTTACGTCGGGTATGGACAGTTGCTAAGGCGTACGAGTGCCTGGATAAAGACCACATGTCCCGTTTCCGAACAATTGAAGTTGACCAATTATCTATTACCGATTTGCAACTTTTTTTAGTGCTAGGGGAGATTTGTGAACATAATTCGTCTATATGAGTTTGTTTAATGCTAGTAGGTACGTACATGAAAAAGTACGCGTTGATAAATGAATAAATACTTATTGTGTTTACATATGTGTCACAACAAGAATTAAAAATATAATATAAATATAATATATAATATAAATTATAGCATTCGGCTGTAGAATGAAAACATCAAAACAGATAATACTACTAATTTGGAGGGAAGAGTTATTCTCTGGGAATAGATTTCTATTTGTCAGATTCATCATAAGGTGAAATTTAATCACATGCACGCATAAAATTATGAGCAATAGTTTGCAGTAGAGCATGGGTGGGTAGGGTGATCATAGAAAAGACTACATATAAAAGACTCATACTTTAACCATAGTATGTTAGAAAATTAGAGAATAACATGCTACAGTGTAAGTCACAATGAACGACAAAAATTAGCAAGCTGAAGCAGATGGAATGGCGGGTTATCTATAGCACCTGAAAGATTGATGACATGATAATCAGTCCGGCAGATAAAGGCGGAACGACAGTTCCAATGAATCGATCAAACTATGACCAAGAAACCCAAAGACAACATGGAGATCACAAAGCAATCAACTTACGAACAATCATACTAGGTGGTATCAGAAAGAATTGAAATCCCATGTAAAACCTTTCCACAAGATCTTCAGAAAAACTTGCATTGTGGATCCTACCCCTAACCAGGGCCCAGAGCCTCCTCAACACAATTTTCGGGATGACTTGCCTCAATGCGTCCTGGCGCACATAACTGAATAATATATAGACGGTCCCAGTCACCCCCAACGAGGGTTTTAGATAATTTTATTACGATTTACCCACCTCTGAAACTGCCGTACATCTAATCTCTATCCCCTCCTGCGCACTATTTTAAAATTTTGCGCACTATTGTAAAATAGTAACGCAGATATCGCCGTCTGAATTGTCCAGTCGACAACTTCCACTTTATACGCGCCATGTTCAATTGCAAACGGCCCAGCACACATATACCGTGACGTCACCAACATGGCGCGTAGAGAGTGGAGGTTGTCGACTGGAAAATTCAGACGGCGATATATGCGTTACTATTTCACAATAGTGCGCAAGATTTTAAAATAGTGCGCAGGAGGGGATAGAGATTAGATGTACATGCACGGCAGTTTCAGAGGTGGGTGATTCGTAATAAAATTATCTAAAACCCTAGCTGGGGGTGACTGGGACCGTCGTATAACCCTCATACTAGAGGGCTATATATTATTTAGCTAGGCGCACATCGTCCAAGTGCTCCTACTTCCTACTCATCTATAAAGAAAGCTCGGTGACTTCATAACTCCGGCACCTTTGTTCGGTCATGTGAATTCCTCCACTTCGAATGAATACGCCTATATCTAGAATTGGTTGAGAGAGAACCATTTCAAAGCCCATGCTTCTCATACACCGAACGTTATATTAGCATTGTTCTCGCTTCGGATAGGCTCCATATATACACGATACCGTTAGGAGAACTATATCTACCTTCACTCGATATGCCTGTCATATACAGGCATATATCGTTATAGAAAGTAGGATTATTCTCCCGGCAACTTTGGGACAATATAACTAGCCCTTTCCACCGACGTCACAGAACACTATTGCAGTAATTGTGTATAGCTTTTGGACGGCTAATTAATCTGGAACGACCTGTATATGGCGTATGCATATCTCGCCCCGTAGCACTGCTGGATTTCTTCAGAAGCTGTTACCATTTCAGCGAACGCCATCTGATACGATTGCACAACCGGTTCGGCAAGGCTACGATACTTAAAAGCTCGAATTCTTTATACCGTGATACTTTATATATTCTAAGTATACCCCGATCAGATATTCCTCATATTTGATCTCAGCTTTTGCTCCATGGTCGATTTGGTACTGGATGTGTTATCATAGGCTCGCTCAGATTTCTGTGTCGGTGTGCGAGGCATATTGGATATCTATCACACAGTTTTCAGGCTGTTTGCTCATGCCTGGCCAGAATACAGGGTCTCTAGCAAATTGTTTGTTTTTCACAAACGCATGTGGGGAATATGTATTGTCTTAACGGTCTCTAATCGCAGGTTCTTGGGAATGAACATACGCTGACCTCTACATAACACGCCATTGTGTGTACTTAGCTCTTCCTTATAGTTTCAATACTGCACTGTCAGTACTGGCACTTGATGGCGCGTTTCAGACCACCCGCGAATGATCAAGTATGTCCAAGTTTGGAGTTTGTCATCGTTTCTGGTTGATTTATTCATTTTGTTGCGGTGGCTGCAGGAGAGTTTGTCGGCTTTACTCACCATCATCCATCGTCTATCAATTTGTCGGACTTTGAGTCTGGAGTTAGAGGCAATCTGATGAGACTTTATCCCTCTTTCAATCACGTTATTCCATATACGGATATCATGAATATATCACGTGAATATCATATTGATTAAAATACTGATTTGATATTTTTGGAACATTATGGTGACTTGCTGGTATCATTGAAACGTGTTGACCTCTTCTCTCTTGCAGCAAAGTAGCCTATGGTTATGTATACTATGCTTTATTTTTTTAAAAAATTGGTGCTAATACTGTTATATGGAATTTGGAATTGGTCTTTGGATTATGGACGCGGATATTCTTTAACGGAAGACGGCTGAATAATGAATGACGGACCCAGACGCTTGTAATTGTGCATCTATTTATCTACTTGACAGACGATCAATTTCCTGTAACCTAACATCGCTTGTGTAACACGACACTAAATTAACTTTCAACGCACCGTTCATTTGCCGCAAGGTGTGAAATCCTATATGTAGCCGATGTACCAATTTGAAGCATTCTCTTCCGGCTGTGTCAGTCCAGGGATCTCGGGTTTGGCAATTAAATTGATTCGATTTTAGGTTATTTGAATTATAGTGTGATCCCACCTGTCATTAATGTACACTGCATCATGGGATAGGATGTCATCAGGTTTCAGGCCAAGAGAATGGTGTGCATAGTTTCGTATCCCAATTTTGTAGAGGTTACAGAGTGAAATTCCCCCAGAAATTCATTGTAAACTTGTAAATGCCATTTTTTATATTGTGTTGATATAAATTCAGCCTAAAGGTTGACAGAAACCAGAATACATGAATTTAGAAAAGAATTATGAATTTTAGTGGAGTATTGGTGATGAGGTCATGCACATGTCTATTCCATGGTTTATGTCACATTGCGAAATGGATATCATATTTCATTAAGGTAAATATGTTTGTACTATATGGTTTCCCTCGCCACAACAGTACATTTACACTTGGGCAGCTGAAAGCTTATGGTACTGTGGCGTCATCACTGTTATGACATCTTGGCACTTTCAATGTTGCAATACACTATTATGACGTGACGTCACAATAAAATGGCTTGTGATGTGACATCACAATACATTTAGAAACTTATGTCAGTTACATGTACACATAATGCAGGCTGCTGATTTACTTTTGCTCATGGATTACTCTCTATAATTTGATACGTTTTCTCCGCCACATGTACTTGAATTACATGTATTCATGAATACATGGTCACATGTTAAGATGATACTATTGCTAAATGAGTATTGCTGATTGGTGACATCCCTGATATGGCATCTACATGTATATGGAATACTAGATATTTAGGTGATATTTTAACGGATAATGATGCCAGATACATTAAACTGTTAAGAATTTTCTACTTTATTCGCGTAATAGATTAAGATATATTTAAAAAAAAAACTTGTTTGTCCTATAAGGCTGGTATGCTCTGTTTCGTATGAAAAACGCGGAGTATCCCAATGTTGTAGAGGTCACAGAGTAGAATTCCCCCAGACGTTCATTGTAAAATGATTTTTTTTAGATTGTATTGATATAAATTCAAGCTAAATTCAGAATAAATGAATAAAGCAATCATGAAATTTAGTGGAGAATTGGTGATGAGGTTATGTACATGGCAACGCGCCATTTTTGTAACTGTGACAGACGACAGGCAATACAGAAAAGTAGCTGGCGATAGTTATACCATTTCCACTCTTTTGGAAGCTTATAGATTCACTTGACAAAGTCGCAGTGAATATGAACATCTCATCCAAATAGTGGAAGCTTCAGCCGTCACAAGATGTTGGTGTATTTTGTCGAAAATCAGCCGGCGATGTTGTTGTTGCTGAATGCTGGCCAGTCAACCAGTTTTTCCGGCAGTTCAATATTTCGGCCGGAAAACATTCCTGAGATACATAGAATTATATTAGTGCATAAAATATGAATAGGTTCTGTGTTTAGGGCAGTATCTGGGCGGGAACTCAATCGTAGGCATTTATCAAAGCAAGCCTCCAAGATGTTTCAATACAATGCACCCATAGAGGTTCCCTTCACGTATTTTAGCGACAGAGTGTACAGTTTTAACATCATCCGTTGTATTCTCATTGGCTGAGCATACATGTATTTAGTAAACATATTTTTTAAAGGTTTTATTAAAGTCAGGATTCGATGGTGACGTCACTCTTCCGATGTATCAGTTGAAGGAAGCGTGAGTAGTAGGTAGCAAGCATTAACCCGCTTTACCCCTCAACTGCGCATGCGCAGAATTTATTTTTGGGGTGTGAGTGTGTGTGTGCGCATGCGTGAGTTGATGCAAATGAGTTTTATGCAAATGAGGTCATTGGGTTCATTGGGTATATTCAAGATGGCGGTTAGTTTGTGTGTGTTAGGGGTGGTGTGTTTCAAGATGGCGGCTTGTTTGTGTGTGTTAGGGGTGGTGTGTTTCAAGATGGCGGCTTGTTTGTGTATGTTAGGGGTGGTCGGTTTCAAGATGGCGGCTTGTTTGTGTGTGTTAGGGGTGGTCGTTTTCAAGATGGCGGCTTGTTTGTGTGTGTTATGGGTTTTCCCCAGCCCTCATTTGCATATGTTCAAGATGGCGGCTTGTTTTTGTATGGTGGGGGTGGTCGGTTTCAAGATGGCGGTTTGTTTGTGTGTGTAATGGGTTTTCCCCAGCCCTCATTTGCATATGTGTTTCAAGATGGTGGCTTGTTTTTGTATGGTGGGGGTGGTCGGTTTCAAGATGGCGGCCAATTTCACTTTCCCGATCCCCAGCATTTCACTTTCCCGATCCCCAGCCCTCATTTGCATATGTGTTTCAAGATGGCGGCTTGTTTGTGTGTGTTAGGGGTGGTCGTTTTCAAGATGGCGGCTTGTTTGTGTGTGTTAGGGGTGGTCGTTTTCAAGATGGCGGTCTGTTGTCCGCTGAAAATATGCAAATGAGGTCAATTGGATATAAAAGGAGTTCATTTTTAGGGAAAGGGGTGTATTCAATCTGACTTACCTGACCTGTCTCCCTGCCTGCCTGCCTGCATCCCTGCTTTGCTTGCCTATCCGCTTGTATGAGACGAAAAGCATGAGACGTGGAGAAGATTTTCCCTTTGACCCAGCAGTACCTCCGGTTGAAGTCTTGCCTGAAGATGAGCGTGTCAGGGACATTTATCAACGTCACTGGGCTACCATACGCCATTGTTTCCACCGTGACCGTCGTCTATTGGACTTGTATAATTTTCGGTTGGAGCACCTCACGTATCTTCCTACTTACGCCGAGAACATTTTTACAGATCAGGTCACTGCCTTCAAATTGAATGTGACATTTGGGTATATCTTACGGCACAAAAAGACGGACCAGCTGCGGTATTTCTATCCAGTAATAATTCGTATGTGTTTGACCAGCCATTCACCATCACGGATGCGATTTCTCTCGAGCCACTCATCGACCAACGCACCAGACACTGGAAATAACACCAAATTTCCCATCAGATTCACACCAAAAACGCGATCATTTATATTGTACATGTATGAGGAATATTCTTGCAGCAAATTTGTAGGAATACTAAGACAACATACCTCCGTTTTTCTGGTGAAACCGGCACAAAAATTTGTGAACACGTTCCGCCTCAAACCATGAAACCACGCGTTCTGCAGTCTACAAATGTGTACGTGTCGTTGCTCGTGGCAACGCAACAGCTGTTCGCTTAAGGGGTCGACTCCACTTACCGGCCTACGGCCAAATGCCCTGCATAGACAAATCAATTATAATTACTCCTAACAATTAATATGACTAAAATGAATGACATTTAATAGTACAATTCCTACCCGTCACATATGTAAATATTTAATGCCATTTCGGCTGTCTGTGACTTTGCAATATTGTCGATGAAGCTGATCACCCAGTTGGTATAATGAGTGGATTTCAATATCGGAACAGTGGACCTCGACATATAGAGGACGTGGTTCGGAAAGGAATCCTATCAATCTACTATTTAATTATTTATAGTTTGTTGTCGATGTTGATGATCTAATTGGTTCAATATCCTGTAGATTCCAATGTTATTCATACGTTATGACTTTTGTCTAATCCTTCATTCAATATTAAGCCGTCGTCTTTTAAAGAATTTTCTCGTCCATAATCCAAAGACAGCATTAGCACCAAACAATTTTAAGCTGTGGTGCCCATTTGGTCAAACATGGTGTTGGAAGAAAACGCTGTAAATGGTTAGCCAGAGGAAAGATAACATGATCTTCTAGTGCAAAACTGGCAAGGTTACCCTTGGATCAGACTAAAGATTTGACGCCAGCATTTCATCACCTTTGTACCAGATAACTTTAGAAATTTATATGTTGTAAATATGTACAGTAAATAAAAGCGCATGTGGTTCTTTAATAACGCACGTAATCTTAAGTCAACCGTAAAGTGATCGTAAACCCTCAAGTAAAGTTTCCATCAAATGAAAGACTATTGCGAACAGTGTCGGAAAATATTTATTGTAATTTTGTACGATTTTATTACACAGAGTAAACTGCAAATAAAGCCTGGTATTCTATGGTGGTCTGTTGAAATCATATCTAAGTCCATATCTAGGTCCACTGCCTTAATACATATATTTCAAACTTTGTATGCACTTTCCAATGCTTGATTTAAGCTTAAGGTGTGTATACTTTGAGTTTCAACACAGACTCACTGTTCCAATGTGCAAGTTTCACCAAAATCTGGGGGATGGTAACTCATAAGTGTCAAGTCAATTTGAATCTTGCATTTCATTTCCCCGATGTAGAGTCAGAATGGTGTGTTTTTGAATGCAAGTCGCGTCAATCTGCGCATGCGCAGTTGGTTGTATTAAGTAAAGTGGCCATTTTGGGGCAGTACATGAAGGTGTTTGGGGTAGAGATGGACCGCTATGGGTCCGAATGGGTCGTGGGGGTGTCAAAGTGAAGCTTGTGTGGGGTAGAGTCAGAATGGCGTGTTTTTGAATGCAAGTCGCGTCAATCTGCGCAGGCGCAGTTGGTTGTAGTAAGTAAAGTGGTCATTTTCGGGCAGTACATGAAGGTATTTGGGATCGAGATGGGCTATTCACGGTTCGAATGCGTCCTGGAATCTGTCATCTTGTAGTTCTCGGGGTGTACATTCCGATTTGAGGGATGTCCGCGTCATCTGTGACGTCATTGATGACGTCATCGGTACGAGTAGTAGCGAAAGTGGACATTTTGTGGGTGCGTGAGGGTGAGTTTGGTGTAGAGATGCACCATCCTTAGTCCGAATGCGTCGTGTGAGGTGTCATTTTGTAGCTCTCGGGATGTACATTCCGAATTGAGGCATGCCCGAAGCATCTGTGACGTCATCGATGACGTCATCAGTAGGAGTATTAGCGAAAGTGAGCCTTTTGGGGCAGTGCAGGAAGGTATTTGGTGTAGAGATGGACCATCCGCGTTGCGAATGCGTCGTGTGGGGTATCATGTTGTAGCTCTCGGAGTATAGACCCTGATTTCAGGGATATTTATAGCATCTGTGACGTCATTGGTGACGTCATTAGTACAAGTTGTAGCGAAAGTGGGCATTTTTTAGCAGTGAAGGATGTTATTTGGTGTAGAGATGGGCTAATCACGGTTCGAATGGGTCGTGTGAGGTATCAATGTGAAGCTTGTGTGGGGTAGAGTCAGAATGGCGTGTTTTTAAATGCAAGTCGCGTCAATCTGCGCATGCGTCAATCTGCGTACCCCCTTCAAGTTTACCCGAGGGAACTCAAAACTTGGCACACAGCCAATGCTGATGCAATCCATAACCACAACGCCACCTACCGCCACCAAGAGTTACCTCCCTTGAAAATGCGACCTTTCCCGTGTTTTCTATACTACTTACATAGGAAAACTAACCTGTAAAATCCGACGTCGGGCGCCTTACATTTACATATGACAATACACCTACATATATTTGACGAGTGTCATGTACAGAGGGCGGGCCTCAGGGACTAACAGTCCACCAGCAGAATCATACCACAAACAGCTAAGTCTGACTGAAAGAATTATAAACTTACATAAGTCAGGTCGGTTACGTCGGGTATGGACAGTTGCTAAGGCGTACGAGTGCCTGGATAAAGACCACATGTCCCGTTTCCGAACAATTGAAGTTGACCAATTATCTATTACCGATTTGCAACTTTTTTTAGTGCTAGGGGAGATTTGTGAACATAATTCGTCTATATGAGTTTGTTTAATGCTAGTAGGTACGTACATGAAAAAGTACGCGTTGATAAATGAATAAATACTTATTGTGTTTACATATGTGTCACAACAAGAATTAAAAATATAATATAAATATAATATATAATATAAATTATAGCATTCGGCTGTAGAATGAAAACATCAAAACAGATAATACTACTAATTTGGAGGGAAGAGTTATTCTCTGGGAATAGATTTCTATTTGTCAGATTCATCATAAGGTGAAATTTAATCACATGCACGCATAAAATTATGAGCAATAGTTTGCAGTAGAGCATGGGTGGGTAGGGTGATCATAGAAAAGACTACATATAAAAGACTCATACTTTAACCATAGTATGTTAGAAAATTAGAGAATAACATGCTACAGTGTAAGTCACAATGAACGACAAAAATTAGCAAGCTGAAGCAGATGGAATGGCGGGTTATCTATAGCACCTGAAAGATTGATGACATGATAATCAGTCCGGCAGATAAAGGCGGAACGACAGTTCCAATGAATCGATCAAACTATGACCAAGAAACCCAAAGACAACATGGAGATCACAAAGCAATCAACTTACGAACAATCATACTAGGTGGTATCAGAAAGAATTGAAATCCCATGTAAAACCTTTCCACAAGATCTTCAGAAAAACTTGCATTGTGGATCCTACCCCTAACCAGGGCCCAGAGCCTCCTCAACACAATTTTCGGGATGACTTGCCTCAATGCGTCCTGGCGCACATAACTGAATAATATATAGACGGTCCCAGTCACCCCCAACGAGGGTTTTAGATAATTTTATTACGATTTACCCACCTCTGAAACTGCCGTACATCTAATCTCTATCCCCTCCTGCGCACTATTTTAAAATTTTGCGCACTATTGTAAAATAGTAACGCAGATATCGCCGTCTGAATTGTCCAGTCGACAACTTCCACTTTATACGCGCCATGTTCAATTGCAAACGGCCCAGCACACATATACCGTGACGTCACCAACATGGCGCGTAGAGAGTGGAGGTTGTCGACTGGAAAATTCAGACGGCGATATATGCGTTACTATTTCACAATAGTGCGCAAGATTTTAAAATAGTGCGCAGGAGGGGATAGAGATTAGATGTACATGCACGGCAGTTTCAGAGGTGGGTGATTCGTAATAAAATTATCTAAAACCCTAGCTGGGGGTGACTGGGACAGTCGTATAACCCTCATACTAGAGGGCTATATATTATTTAGCTAGGCGCACATCGTCCAAGTGCTCCTACTTCCTACTCATCTATAAAGAAAGCTCGGTGACTTCATAACTCCGGCACCTTTGTTCGGTCATGTGAATTCCTCCACTTCGAATGAATACGCCTATATCTAGAATTGGTTGAGAGAGAACCATTTCAAAGCCCATGCTTCTCATACACCGAACGTTATATTAGCATTGTTCTCGCTTCGGATAGGCTCCATATATACACGATACCGTTAGGAGAACTATATCTACCTTCACTCGATATGCCTGTCATATACAGGCATATATCGTTATAGAAAGTAGGATTATTCTCCCGGCAACTTTGGGACAATATAACTAGCCCTTTCCACCGACGTCACAGAACACTATTGCAGTAATTGTGTATAGCTTTTGGACGGCTAATTAATCTGGAACGACCTGTATATGGCGTATGCATATCTCGCCCCGTAGCACTGCTGGATTTCTTCAGAAGCTGTTACCATTTCAGCGAACGCCATCTGATACGATTGCACAACCGGTTCGGCAAGGCTACGATACTTAAAAGCTCGAATTCTTTATACCGTGATACTTTATATATTCTAAGTATACCCCGATCAGATATTCCTCATATTTGATCTCAGCTTTTGCTCCATGGTCGATTTGGTACTGGATGTGTTATCATAGGCTCGCTCAGATTTCTGTGTCGGTGTGCGAGGCATATTGGATATCTATCACACAGTTTTCAGGCTGTTTGCTCATGCCTGGCCAGAATACAGGGTCTCTAGCAAATTGTTTGTTTTTCACAAACGCATGTGGGGAATATGTATTGTCTTAACGGTCTCTAATCGCAGGTTCTTGGGAATGAACATACGCTGACCTCTACATAACACGCCATTGTGTGTACTTAGCTCTTCCTTATAGTTTCAATACTGCACTGTCAGTACTGGCACTTGATGGCGCGTTTCAGACCACCCGCGAATGATCAAGTATGTCCAAGTTTGGAGTTTGTCATCGTTTCTGGTTGATTTATTCATTTTGTTGCGGTGGCTGCAGGAGAGTTTGTCGGCTTTACTCACCATCATCCATCGTCTATCAATTTGTCGGACTTTGAGTCTGGAGTTAGAGGCAATCTGATGAGACTTTATCCCTCTTTCAATCACGTTATTCCATATACGGATATCATGAATATATCACGTGAATATCATATTGATTAAAATACTGATTTGATATTTTTGGAACATTATGGTGACTTGCTGGTATCATTGAAACGTGTTGACCTCTTCTCTCTTGCAGCAAAGTAGCCTATGGTTATGTATACTATGCTTTATTTTTTTAAAAAATTGGTGCTAATACTGTTATATGGAATTTGGAATTGGTCTTTGGATTATGGACGCGGATATTCTTTAACGGAAGACGGCTGAATAATGAATGACGGACCCAGACGCTTGTAATTGTGCATCTATTTATCTACTTGACAGACGATCAATTTCCTGTAACCTAACATCGCTTGTGTAACACGACACTAAATTAACTTTCAACGCACCGTTCATTTGCCGCAAGGTGTGAAATCCTATATGTAGCCGATGTACCAATTTGAAGCATTCTCTTCCGGCTGTGTCAGTCCAGGGATCTCGGGTTTGGCAATTAAATTGATTCGATTTTAGGTTATTTGAATTATAGTGTGATCCCACCTGTCATTAATGTACACTGCATCATGGGATAGGATGTCATCAGGTTTCAGGCCAAGAGAATGGTGTGCATAGTTTCGTATCCCAATTTTGTAGAGGTTACAGAGTGAAATTCCCCCAGAAATTCATTGTAAACTTGTAAATGCCATTTTTTATATTGTGTTGATATAAATTCAGCCTAAAGGTTGACAGAAACCAGAATACATGAATTTAGAAAAGAATTATGAATTTTAGTGGAGTATTGGTGATGAGGTCATGCACATGTCTATTCCATGGTTTATGTCACATTGCGAAATGGATATCATATTTCATTAAGGTAAATATGTTTGTACTATATGGTTTCCCTCGCCACAACAGTACATTTACACTTGGGCAGCTGAAAGCTTATGGTACTGTGGCGTCATCACTGTTATGACATCTTGGCACTTTCAATGTTGCAATACACTATTATGACGTGACGTCACAATAAAATGGCTTGTGATGTGACATCACAATACATTTAGAAACTTATGTCAGTTACATGTACACATAATGCAGGCTGCTGATTTACTTTTGCTCATGGATTACTCTCTATAATTTGATACGTTTTCTCCGCCACATGTACTTGAATTACATGTATTCATGAATACATGGTCACATGTTAAGATGATACTATTGCTAAATGAGTATTGCTGATTGGTGACATCCCTGATATGGCATCTACATGTATATGGAATACTAGATATTTAGGTGATATTTTAACGGATAATGATGCCAGATACATTAAACTGTTAAGAATTTTCTACTTTATTCGCGTAATAGATTAAGATATATTTAAAAAAAAAACTTGTTTGTCCTATAAGGCTGGTATGCTCTGTTTCGTATGAAAAACGCGGAGTATCCCAATGTTGTAGAGGTCACAGAGTAGAATTCCCCCAGACGTTCATTGTAAAATGATTTTTTTTAGATTGTATTGATATAAATTCAAGCTAAATTCAGAATAAATGAATAAAGCAATCATGAAATTTAGTGGAGAATTGGTGATGAGGTTATGTACATGGCAACGCGCCATTTTTGTAACTGTGACAGACGACAGGCAATACAGAAAAGTAGCTGGCGATAGTTATACCATTTCCACTCTTTTGGAAGCTTATAGATTCACTTGACAAAGTCGCAGTGAATATGAACATCTCATCCAAATAGTGGAAGCTTCAGCCGTCACAAGATGTTGGTGTATTTTGTCGAAAATCAGCCGGCGATGTTGTTGTTGCTGAATGCTGGCCAGTCAACCAGTTTTTCCGGCAGTTCAATATTTCGGCCGGAAAACATTCCTGAGATACATAGAATTATATTAGTGCATAAAATATGAATAGGTTCTGTGTTTAGGGCAGTATCTGGGCGGGAACTCAATCGTAGGCATTTATCAAAGCAAGCCTCCAAGATGTTTCAATACAATGCACCCATAGAGGTTCCCTTCACGTATTTTAGCGACAGAGTGTACAGTTTTAACATCATCCGTTGTATTCTCATTGGCTGAGCATACATGTATTTAGTAAACATATTTTTTAAAGGTTTTATTAAAGTCAGGATTCGATGGTGACGTCACTCTTCCGATGTATCAGTTGAAGGAAGCGTGAGTAGTAGGTAGCAAGCATTAACCCGCTTTACCCCTCAACTGCGCATGCGCAGAATTTATTTTTGGGGTGTGAGTGTGTGTGTGCGCATGCGTGAGTTGATGCAAATGAGTTTTATGCAAATGAGGTCATTGGGTTCATTGGGTATATTCAAGATGGCGGTTAGTTTGTGTGTGTTAGGGGTGGTGTGTTTCAAGATGGCGGCTTGTTTGTGTGTGTTAGGGGTGGTGTGTTTCAAGATGGCGGCTTGTTTGTGTATGTTAGGGGTGGTCGGTTTCAAGATGGCGGCTTGTTTGTGTGTGTTAGGGGTGGTCGTTTTCAAGATGGCGGCTTGTTTGTGTGTGTTATGGGTTTTCCCCAGCCCTCATTTGCATATGTTCAAGATGGCGGCTTGTTTTTGTATGGTGGGGGTGGTCGGTTTCAAGATGGCGGTTTGTTTGTGTGTGTAATGGGTTTTCCCCAGCCCTCATTTGCATATGTGTTTCAAGATGGTGGCTTGTTTTTGTATGGTGGGGGTGGTCGGTTTCAAGATGGCGGCCAATTTCACTTTCCCGATCCCCAGCATTTCACTTTCCCGATCCCCAGCCCTCATTTGCATATGTGTTTCAAGATGGCGGCTTGTTTGTGTGTGTTAGGGGTGGTCGTTTTCAAGATGGCGGCTTGTTTGTGTGTGTTAGGGGTGGTCGTTTTCAAGATGGCGGTCTGTTGTCCGCTGAAAATATGCAAATGAGGTCAATTGGATATAAAAGGAGTTCATTTTTAGGGAAAGGGGTGTATTCAATCTGACTTACCTGACCTGTCTCCCTGCCTGCCTGCCTGCATCCCTGCCTTGCTTGCCTATCCGCTTGTATGAGACGAAAAGCATGAGACGTGGAGAAGATTTTCCCTTTGACCCAGCAGTACCTCCGGTTGAAGTCTTGCCTGAAGATGAGCGTGTCAGGGACATTTATCAACGTCACTGGGCTACCATACGCCATTGTTTCCACCGTGACCGTCGTCTATTGGACTTGTATAATTTTCGGTTGGAGCACCTCACGTATCTTCCTACTTACGCCGAGAACATTTTTACAGATCAGGTCACTGCCTTCAAATTGAATGTGACATTTGGGTATATCTTACGGCACAAAAAGACGGACCAGCTGCGGTATTTCTATCCAGTAATAATTCGTATGTGTTTGACCAGCCATTCACCATCACGGATGCGATTTCTCTCGAGCCACTCATCGACCAACGCACCAGACACTGGAAATAACACCAAATTTCCCATCAGATTCACACCAAAAACGCGATCATTTATATTGTACATGTATGAGGAATATTCTTGCAGCAAATTTGTAGGAATACTAAGACAACATACCTCCGTTTTTCTGGTGAAACCGGCACAAAAATTTGTGAACACGTTCCGCCTCAAACCATGAAACCACGCGTTCTGCAGTCTACAAATGTGTACGTGTCGTTGCTCGTGGCAACGCAACAGCTGTTCGCTTAAGGGGTCGACTCCACTTACCGGCCTACGGCCAAATGCCCTGCATAGACAAATCAATTATAATTACTCCTAACAATTAATATGACTAAAATGAATGACATTTAATAGTACAATTCCTACCCGTCACATATGTAAATATTTAATGCCATTTCGGCTGTCTGTGACTTTGCAATATTGTCGATGAAGCTGATCACCCAGTTGGTATAATGAGTGGATTTCAATATCGGAACAGTGGACCTCGACATATAGAGGACGTGGTTCGGAAAGGAATCCTATCAATCTACTATTTAATTATTTATAGTTTGTTGTCGATGTTGATGATCTAATTGGTTCAATATCCTGTAGATTCCAATGTTATTCATACGTTATGACTTTTGTCTAATCCTTCATTCAATATTAAGCCGTCGTCTTTTAAAGAATTTTCTCGTCCATAATCCAAAGACAGCATTAGCACCAAACAATTTTAAGCTGTGGTGCCCATTTGGTCAAACATGGTGTTGGAAGAAAACGCTGTAAATGGTTAGCCAGAGGAAAGATAACATGATCTTCTAGTGCAAAACTGGCAAGGTTACCCTTGGATCAGACTAAAGATTTGACGCCAGCATTTCATCACCTTTGTACCAGATAACTTTAGAAATTTATATGTTGTAAATATGTACAGTAAATAAAAGCGCATGTGGTTCTTTAATAACGCACGTAATCTTAAGTCAACCGTAAAGTGATCGTAAACCCTCAAGTAAAGTTTCCATCAAATGAAAGACTATTGCGAACAGTGTCGGAAAATATTTATTGTAATTTTTTACGATTTTATTACACAGAGTAAACTGCAAATAAAGCCTGGTATTCTATGGTGGTCTGTTGAAATCATATCTAAGTCCATATCTAGGTCCACTGCCTTAATACATATATTTCAAACTTTGTATGCACTTTCCAATGCTTGATTTAAGCTTAAGGTGTGTATACTTTGAGTTTCAACACAGACTCACTGTTCCAATGTGCAAGTTTCACCAAAATCTGGGGGATGGTAACTCATAAGTGTCAAGTCAATTTGAATCTTGCATTTCATTTCCCCGATGTAGAGTCAGAATGGTGTGTTTTTGAATGCAAGTCGCGTCAATCTGCGCATGCGCAGTTGGTTGTATTAAGTAAAGTGGCCATTTTGGGGCAGTACATGAAGGTGTTTGGGGTAGAGATGGACCGCTATGGGTCCGAATGGGTCGTGGGGGTGTCAAAGTGAAGCTTGTGTGGGGTAGAGTCAGAATGGCGTGTTTTTGAATGCAAGTCGCGTCAATCTGCGCAGGCGCAGTTGGTTGTAGTAAGTAAAGTGGCCATTTTCGGGCAGTACATGAAGGTATTTGGGATCGAGATGGGCTATTCACGGTTCGAATGCGTCCTGGAAGGTGTCATCTTGTAGTTCTCGGGGTGTACATTCCGATTTGAGGGATGTCCGCGTCATCTGTGACGTCATTGATGACGTCATCGGTACGAGTAGTAGCGAAAGTGGACATTTTGTGGGTGCGTGAGGGTGAGTTTGGTGTAGAGATGCACCATCCTTAGTCCGAATGCGTCGTGTGAGGTGTCATTTTGTAGCTCTCGGGATGTACATTCCGAATTGAGGCATGCCCGAAGCATCTGTGACGTCATCGATGACGTCATCAGTAGGAGTATTAGCGAAAGTGAGCCTTTTGGGGCAGTGCAGGAAGGTATTTGGTGTAGAGATGGACCATCCGCGTTGCGAATGCGTCGTGTGGGGTATCATGTTGTAGCTCTCGGAGTATAGACCCTGATTTCAGGGATATTTATAGCATCTGTGACGTCATTGGTGACGTCATTAGTACAAGTTGTAGCGAAAGTGGGCATTTTTTAGCAGTGAAGGATGTTATTTGGTGTAGAGATGGGCTAATCACGGTTCGAATGGGTCGTGTGAGGTATCAATGTGAAGCTTGTGTGGGGTAGAGTCAGAATGGCGTGTTTTTAAATGCAAGTCGCGTCAATCTGCGCATGCGCAGTTGGTTGTATTAAGTAAAGTGGCCATTTCGGGGCAGTACATGAAGGTGTTTGGGGTAGAGATGGACCGCTATGGGTCCGAATAGGTCGTGGAAGGTGTCAAAGTGAAGCTTGTGTGGGTTAGAGTCAGAATGGTGTGTTTTTAAGAGCAAGTCGCGTTAATCTGCGCATGCGCAGTTGGTTGTAGTAAGTAAAGTGACCATTTTGGGGCAGTACATGAAGGTATTTGGGGTCGACATGGACCATCCGCGCTGCGAATGCGTCCTGGAAGGTGTCATCTTGTAGCTCTCGGGGTGTAGACCCCGATTTGAGGTCTGTTCACGTCACCTGTGACGTGATCGGTGACGTCATCAGTACGAGTAGTAAGTAAAGTGGGTATTTTGGGGCAGTGAAAGGAAGGTATTTGGTGTAGAGATGGACCATCCTTGGTCCGAATGCGTCCTGGGAGGTGTCATTTTGTAGCTCTCAGGGTGTAGACCCCGATTTGGGGGCTGTTCACAGCATCTGTCACGTCATTGGTTACGTCATCAGTACGAGTAGTAGCGAAAGTGAGCATTTTGGGGCAGTGAAGGAAGGTATTTGGGGTAGAGATGGACCATCCTTGGTCCGAATGCGTCGTGTGGGGTGTCATCTTGTAGTTTTCGACGTGCAGACCTCGATTTGAGGTATGTTCGCGTCATCTGTGACGTCATTGGTGACGTCATCAGTAGGAATAGTAGCGAAAGTGAGCATTTTGGGGCAGTGAAAGGAGGTATTTGGTGTAGAGATGGACCATCCGTGGTCCAAATGGACCGTGTGAGGTGTCATCTTGTAGCAACGCCCACCAACACCATTCTTAATGCTTCAACGCCCTGGTGAAATAGATCAGAAGCTCTGATATTCCATGGAATTGTCACTAATTCTTCGAAATGCAGTGATGCCCGTCAACGCTCGTCGTTACACCTTAACACTCTAACATAACGCCATGATATAGACCGGAGAGAGAACAACAACAGCAACAACAACAAGGATGACACATGAGAGAACAACAACAACAAGAAGTTTTTTTCATATAGTTTATTCTCCCCAATGTTACATCATACCCACGCTGGGGGAGCCGCGTTGGGTATATTTACAATTCAAGAAGATTCTTATCCAATCAGAGGCCACCATTTGCATGTTTCATATTCGTTCCTGTCCGTTAGATGTATTCTTGTCCAATCAGAAGTCTCCATTTCAGAAAGTGCCATCTGAACCGTTTATTCTAATCATCGTCGGGCAGGCCAGGATACCGTTGAGGCAACATATCCTCAGATACATGTTTGTGCATTCTGAGTATCTATCAGTGCATGGGTGAATACATTCACCCGATGGCAATATTCCGTAGTTTGGTCACGAAGAACGTAACATTGGTCACCCTCTCCACTGTCCACTTGGTGTTGGGGCGTTGTTGTTGGGCCCATTTCAAGGGATCCACGGTGTCCAGTTTCTCCAGCATCGTCTTTAGCGACACTCGGTTAATGATGGTAAACGGTTGGTCAAATACCCGGATGTTACTGCTCGGGTAAAAGTATCGGACTTGGTCTGTCTCCTTATGCCGCAGCACATAACCAAACGCCAGATTCAATTTGAAGGACGTAGCTTGGTCATTGAAGATGGCTTCCATGTAGCTGCGTAGACGGGCGAGGTCGGTCAGTCGGAAATTGTAGATATCTTGAATAGGGCGATGACGGTAGAAACAGTGCCGTATCATGGACCAGTGACGCCGATAAATGTCACTCACTGGCTGGGCGTCCTGTAAGAGATCGCTAGGAACATTTATGGGCTCGTCCAGAAAATGTTCGATGTTGTCAGGCGTATGACTCGAAACCGTAACGGAGGGGTCCGGCTGGATATCCAGGCCCTCCTGGACCGTGGGTATAGGCAGGCTCTGCCTCATCGCATCACCAGTGGCGTTCGTCTCTCCGGGTTCATCTTCACTGGGTCTGACCTTCCGCGGCTCCTCTTTAGTGGAAAGTTGTCGCCCAAACCGTAGAGACGGGGCATGCCTCAAACGTTGGTGCCGTCTAAACCGACTGGGTCCGACTAACTGACCTACTCGTTTGAAGAGTCGACCACAATCATTACATAGTACTGTCGCACCCGCGTGGAGTACCCTCTCATGGCGCAGTAAATTATCCTTCCGATTGAATGACCGTGCGCAGATTATACAAGGATACCGGGCATCGTTGTGGGTGGAGGCCTCGTGGCGTCGTAACTTATCTAGACGAGTAAACATCTTCTGGCAAGTTGTGCAAGTGAACATCTTGGTGGTTGACAGATTGTCTGATGAAACGGCCAGGCCGCCTCCCTTTTATAGCACTCTAGCTGGTGATCTATTTTTAGCACACTCAGTTCAACTATCCCCAAGTCGAGCGCCGAGCCGTGACATCTTCGGTAATCTCCGTGTCTCTTCGGTCACCTCCGTAACGTCAACGACCAACATGTAGACATATAGAGTATGTACGGCATGTTATGGTATTCATCAGTGCATGAGTGACGCATTCAGCCGATGGGGGTGGTCGGTCAGCTTGGTAACGAAAAACGTAACATTGGTCACACTCTCCACTGTCCACTTGGTGTTGGGGCGTTGTTGTTGGGCCCATTCCAAGGGATCCACGGTGTCCAGTTTCTCCAGCATCGTCTCTAGCGACACTCGGTTAATGATGGTAAACGGTTGGTCAAATACCCGGATGTTACTGCTCGGGTAAAAATATCGGGCTTGGTCTGTGTCCTTATGCTGCAGCACATAGCCAAACGCCAGATTTAATTTGAAGGACGTAGCTTGGTCATTGAAGATGGCTTCCACGTAGTTGCGTAGTCGGGTGAGGTCAGTCAGTCGGAAATTGTAGACATCTTGAATAGGGCGATGACGATAGAAACAGTGCCGGATCATGGGCCAATGGCGCCGATAAATGTCACTCACTGGATGGTCTTCGTGTGACAGATCGCTGGAAACATTTATGGGTTCGCCCACGAAGTGTACTTTACCCTCCACGTCGTACAAAATCTGGCCCAAGGTCTTGTCGTCGGAATTTGACTGTTGAATTAAGGCGACATCATCATCGTCCCTCGTGCGATGGGTGGGAGTTCCCCCTGTTTCGATAGTGATGCCTACGGGCTCTTCTACCTGCAAACGTGGCTGCCGAACAGGGTGTCGTGTGCGTTGGTGTCGCAGCAACTGACTGGTCAGTTTGAAAAGCCGACCACATTCTTCGCATGGACGCTTGGGTACTTCATGGCGTGCACGTGTGTGGCGCTGTAAATGATCCGGGCGCTGAAACGACGGTGTACATATCGTACAGTTATACCGGGCGGTTCCTTCGTGCTTGGTAGCCTCATGGCGGCGCAAGTCGTGCAGACGAGTGAATGATTTCGAGCACGTAGTACAAGTGAACATCTTGGTGGTTGACAGAGTGTCTGATGAAACGGTCAGGCCGCTTCCCTTTTATAGCACGCTAGCTGAGGTCGGAAGTGACATTTGCATATGACCTTTGTGAGGTCACTTCCGCTTCCGTTCACGTGACCGGAAGTGACCTTTGGCCCCGGCGCGCAAAGGTTTCCACACTCATACGCCGCCATTTTGGAGCCGCCATGTTGGATCCGCCATTTTGGAACCGCCATCTTGGATATGTCCCATAATGCACCGGGTCAAAATACTCGCTTTTGATTGGACGAGAGCTCTGTGACGGATTTTAAATACTCGCTTCTGTTTGGTGTACGTCGCTAAAGGTCACCGGAACTGACCTTTGACCCCGGCGCGCAAAGGTTTCCGCCGCTCCGCGGTGGAAACCTTTACACTGCGCGCG